>OX637352.1:12272511-12523713 GCA_951799405.1 Agapetus fuscipes
ATTCCATTAATTTTAAATTCATAATTCATACTTTCATCATCTCTTTCAAAAATCAATACTTTCGTCTTACTTGCATTCAACTTCAGATGGTTACCTAACAAAGCTTCATTCAATCTAGAGAACATTGTTTGCAATTCTACTGCAGAATCAGATACAAGAACTGCATCATCTGCATACAGTAGAACACTCACTTTGCTCTCTCCTATCATCAATCCACAATCATTAAGTCTAGCATCCCTGACACACTTGTCCATAACTATGTTAAATAGCCATGGACTCATCACACATCCTTGCCTCACACCCTTATAAACTTCAAACCACTCGCTATACTCACCATCAATACGGACACATGCCTTACTATTTTCATAGTTTGCATGCACCGCACCAAGGAGAGCCCCATTCACTCCGTATGCTTTCAAAACATCCCATAACATACCTCTGTCCACTGAGTCAAAAGCCTTTTCCAGATCTACAAAGGCCGTGAACAGCTTCCGCCTCACCGACAATTGTTTTTCAACAAGTTGTCGTAGAGTAAAAATCTGATCAACACAGCCTCTACCGGCCATAAAGCCGGACTGTATATCGGAAATCCTTTCACTAGTAGTCAGAATCACACACATCTCATAAATGAGTCCGCTATTATTTCTTTGAGACCAATTCTACGTCAAATCAACACGCTTTTGTCAAAAAATTGACTCGACCACCTCATTGCTTACAGCAACTGGGTCTTGCTTGAGTATTGGCGCTTTGTAGCGACGACCAAGCTCGTAAACATCTACAACAAGTGTCATAGACCTCTAGAGTCTCTGAAATCTAGGGAGTCTCCCGCACAGGATTTAAAAAAAAAAAAAAAATTGAATTTTCCAATTATTTACTTAAAAATTCAAATGGGTAAAACATAGTTTTAATTCACTTATGTATTTATTTTTTATGCTCGAACATTTTCGCCTAATGAGGCATCTTCAGGAGCAGAATGGTTACCTGAATTAAATTTTCTGTTTTTCTTTAATTTCAGGATATTTGAAGTGCTGTGTTCGGAGAGGTCCTCCAAGCAGCTGTTCTACTCGGACCCCCGCATACAGCTCTCCCTCACCACCCACCCCAACATGACCACCTTCCACAAGTGCGACTTAGATAACAGCATACCCATGTACTTCTGGCTCGACTACCTCCCTCCGCTGACCAAACTAACAACCCTCAATCTAAAACTGATTTGCACGGATGAAATACTCGAAGTCGTATGCTCCAATTGTCCGTTACTAGAAGAAGTAAACGCCGTATCTAAGGTGGACCTACGAAGATCACCTTTTAACGCTTCCGTTTTGTCTAGAAACGTGTCCGACAAAGGCATCCTGCATTTAGTTAAATTGAAAAACTTGCGGATCGTATCCATTGATAATCCACGCAACGGTAAATTTCTGGTTCGCGTCGGACGGTGGATTTCGCAGAACGGAATCAGGAGCATGGTCAGTCAGATGCCGTCGTTGGAAGAGCTGAGAGTTGAGTCTTGCGATATTGGTTCAACGCTCATAACGGGCGATATCCAGCACTCGTTAAACTTGAAAAAGATACATTGCCATTTTGCGTCGCCCGATAGCGTTAATCGTTTGATGGCGCTGTGTCCACATTTACGGGATTTGAGTTTGACGCACCTTGCTAGCTGTAACAAAGATCAAGTCTTACAAGAAATATCTCTTAGCGACGTAAGATTGAGTAGATTAGAGTTGTCTTTCTTCGCGTTCTCGCCGGCGATGGAAGAGTTATTAAAAATAAAAGGTAGCTATCTTTCGCATTTATCGTTATTCGAAAACGATAACACGTTTACGATGGATAAATTTTTAACGATTGGAAAATACTGTCCCAGTCTGGTTATGTTGCGTGTTGTAACGCAATCGGAGTTATTAGTTTTGCCCCCGTTATACAGGAGCAGTCACGGACCTATATTTAGAGATTTGAAAAGCCTAACGCTTGGATGTGATGATTTTGTTATTGAAAATGTATTAATGTTTTTTCTGAGCAACGCTAGAAACTTATCAAGGTTGATTCTAAAGTACAACACTAAAATTTGTGTGGATGAGACATTCCTTAAGCTGTCTCAAGCCGGGTTGTTGTCTAATTTGGATTTTTTGTGGCTCGATTGCACCCTCATGGTGTCAAACAGTACCATAAAGCAAATCATAGACAAGTCTCCGTTGCTGAAGAAATTTGTTGTGCTGTACGTTGACGATGAAAAACTTTTACAGAAGCATATCTCCGATAATAACTATGATCTTGTTTTAGATAACAATTATTGATTTGAGACATCAAATTGTGGTTACAGTGGAACCTCAAATATCTGAGATCATGATGAAACGAGTTTAAAATTAGCCTTTATAAACGGTAGCTGTTCACAATGAAAGGAGAATTAAGTTACAATGAAATCAAAATAAAGCAATACTATTATAGAAGATATTTTCCTCTCAAAGAAATGGAGAGAAATTGCTACAAAAAATCACATTCATTGATTATATCTAACAATTACTTTGCCATTATTTAATCCTTAGTTTTTTGTTGTATTAAAATACAATAGAGCTGGAGAGTTGCTTTCGGGGATCTGTTGCCGTGGTCTGTGAGAGCTAGAGCTTCCGGATGTTTTGCCCATGTCTATGATAGGCTTTTTCAGAATTCATGAAGTTCTGATTCCAAAAACAGTGTTATTTTTACTTCTGAGAAGGAAGATAAGACTTTTTTCTTTGTAAAAATTGTTTACAATCTTCTAATTTACTCAAATTTTCTTCCACTTTGTTTCAATAAAAAGATATAACCAGAGAAAGTGTCAAATCGTTTGAAACTTTGTATGTTTTTAACATAGCAATACATACTTAACTTTCAGTAAGTAATTTGTATCTATTTAGTTTTATTTTTTAAATTTTATTTTGTTAAGCATTGTTATCTTTTATATGTATTGTTGATGTATAATCAAAATGATATAAATAAAAAGAAACGCATTGGATTTTTCACAAAACCACATGGCAGAAGTTAATGGATTCGAATCGGCCATGTGGCTTCACAAATTTGTTCATGTAACTTCACGTGTGGAGGCCATACGTGCAAGTCTGCTTATGGCCTCTATGCATGCCAACCATATTCTTCTCCTCTTCTCAATCTTGTTCCTCATTTCTGAGGGTTGTGACCCGTGTGGGAGCAACCACTCTTCTCCAGTTCTCTCTTGACTGCGCTGCCGAGGTGACTGCTGCTGTCTTCATTTGATCTGTACATCGTGTGGGGGATCTTCCTTTTTGTCTCTTCCCCTCCAAGCCACCAATCACAACCAGTCGTTCCAGGCTATCCTCATTGTCACGGACAACATGTCCGAAGGAATCTAGGGAGTCTCCCGCACAGGATTTCTTAAAAAAAAAAACTAAGTGATTTTAACTAGAAAAAGGGGATAGATGCATTGAAAGTATGTAATAATAATAATAATATCAGGCTTATTTATTTTAAATTACAAATGATAAGAGAGCGCCGTGTTTGTGTGTGTCACACCTCAAGGGCCCTCTCCGATCATGGATAAGACTTTTTGAAAAGGTGAGTCTTGAGTGCTCCGCGAAATACACCCACAGATTTGGAGTTCTTCACTCTGGGTGGCAGTCTGTTCCATTGCACCGGACCCGCAACATGGAAAGCGAGGTCTCCGAAATTTGTATGAATCTGACGGCGTGGCTGAACCAAATTGACTGCTCCATCGCCCGCGGATCTGAGTGTCTAATTTGTAGGAGGATACATGCATTGAAAGTAAATACTGTCTCTATGGATGCTGTCAAAATTGCACCCATGTAGTTTTCAAGGTATGTTTGACTCACCATAGCTCAGATAACTATGGTTCTACTGTATTTTAAATCTTCCCTGGATACGCCTGGTTTGTTCACTTTTTTAGGGTTCAACTTAGCTTATATACAAATGGACTGCTATAACATTGTACCTTGTATTGTATGTATGTTTAAATACTTATTAAACTTTAATATATCAATCAGTGTACTTATTTATTTCATCCATGTTAAAGTATCTAATCTAATCTAATCTGCAAAGATATATATCATTTAAGATTTATATTAAATGCATTCCCACAAGCAGATATGTATAATTTCACGCTAACACATGCCGCATGTGGACCTACAATATAAAAACCCAAGACTTCTGAAATTGACGGGAAACCTAATGAGAGGGTGTTGCAAGACCTACAGGAAAGCTGCAGAATTTCTTTACAATATGGGGGAAAATATAGTGGACCAGACTCCTGACAAGCTGTATCTTGGTGCTGTTACTCACAATCCGGCCTTTCCATATTTTGTCCAGCTTATAAATGGCACCTTTGGCAATGGGAATACAACGTCTGATCTCTCCTTCGCAAGTTGCTCCATTGCTAATCTGAGATCCAAGGAACCGGAACTCATTTACGATTTTGTACATCACGGTTTGAAAAATTCTGTTTTTAATTCAGTTCAAGCGTAATTTTACTTTAAAAATCATAAACAAATTGCAGTTGTCACCTCCTATTCACAACTCAAGAGGATGCCACACAGTTTTTCAGTTGGCAACTTTGAAGACGGCTCCAGAAAACAGGAGTTGAAGGTTCATCGTTTGGGCGGCCAAGGATATATTTGGGCTATAAGCCGTTGAAGAGAGATTGTAAAGGGAAATCAGGAGAGAATAAAAAGACTTGATATTGATTGTAAGGCTTCAAATAATTAGAGAATTAAATAAAGCTGTTTATATTAAAAATTAAAAATTGTTTCCTACATACATATTTACAGCAGATTCAAATAAAATATAATTACCTACCTATATACAAAAGAAAATTACTTAAAAATAATTCAAAACCAATTTCAATATATCAAATGAAGACTATAGGGGAAAAAATGGAATGTCAATAAAAATAAGAAAACAATCTACTGTATTTTTTTTTATAATGTCATCTGTGTGTATCTAGAGCTCTGCAAAATTTGTAATGCAACAACAGCCACTATAACAGTTTATGGCGGTATTTCCGGTTCCTTGTGACAGGCAATAACCATGAGAAATACTGACATTCAAATTTACTGTTTTGATTAAAATGCTCATAAACGAACATTCCTTGTTCTTCCCCTGTAGTCTTCAAATATAAAGTTAACATTTATATTGTTTAAACAATTAAGGTTGCCAAATAAATTATTAGTTTATAATAAGGTTATACTGTGTTTACTCATTCAAGGCTTAAACGGAACGTGGTGAAAATCGGAACTAACGTCGCCATCATAGTTCAATGTGAAGTTAGTAGAGTTATTTAAGTTGAAGAAATTAGTCTTTTCTTCTTCTTTTCATGCCACTACTGTCGAAGATCAGCGATCTTTTTGACTATTTTGACTTTGGATGCTGCCGCTCGAAACAGGGACTAGTTGCTTCTGCCGAACCATTGTCGCAGGTTTTTCAGCCACAATGTCCTTCGGCGTCCCTGAGTTCTTGTCCCCTCATTCTTACCCTGTGTGATATGATGAAGAAGACGGTATTTCTCATTTCTCAAAATGTGACTGAAGTACATCAGCTTTCTCTGCTTAATGGTTGGCGGAAGTTCCTATGTGGTGGCAATCGTCGGAGGACTTCTTCATTGGTGACCCAATCACGCCAAGAGATCTGGAGCATTTTTCGGTAGAGACACATCTCAAACGCTCAAAATCATTTCTCCAGTGCATTTGAAGGCCCTAAAGTCATCACAGCACCCTCCTTTAGCTGTCATCTACGCTCAATTTAAGATGTTCATATCAATATTGTATGTTTCATTTATTCTGACAACTATTGAAAAGCTTCATGGGTCTCTTCTTAGCTAATAAAGTATTTTGCAACTCTTTTAGAATTTCATAATTTTAAGTATCTTTCAAGACCTTGAATTCAATCTTCAATAGAACACAAAATTGCAGGATTTTTTTTTAATGAGGCTCGAACTTTATTCTCATTGAGCAAATGTCTGTCTTGCATGGGACTGCCGTGATTCAAAATAGTGTATGCCTTTTCCCTAGCAACCCGGTCGGGTGACGATACAATATTGTCTATGCCATATCACGTGCGGACCTCATTGCATATTTGAGTAAGACAGAGAAAAAAGGATGGAATACTTTTTTGTCTATTGTCCATTTTTAAATTTGAAAAAGGAATATTGTCTTCTGCGTTCTATTTAAATTCAAAAAGGAATACTCTTTTGAATTTGAGAGTTGTTCAATCTGATTGTAAATGTAAAAATATTTATTTAAAATGAAATAATTGGAAAATCAATCGTAATATCTAATATTTACAACAAAAAGTACAAGTAAACTTTATGTAATACCTAAAAATAAAAATTAATATTACAATGATCACAGAAATCACTACATTTCTATGAGCTTCACATATCAAAATGGATGCTTGCATTGCATGTTGAAAGCTAGGGTTCAATCACAAAGGGTGTTAGAAATAATTTTCAGTTTCGGTGTTTAATTCAAACCCAAGATAAAAATATCAGCAAGGTTTACTAAGCCTTCTCTAGATAACCCACACTTCAAGAGAACAAGTTATCAGAGGGCTTGCCCATTTACCTGTGAATACAAAAAGGTTCCACTGGCCACATGCGACTTCTCAGTAAGAAGTTGCACTATATGTGCAGCTCACTAGCATTTTTTACCCACCTCTTTCTTAACCTCCAGCGTGCCGGAATCTAAATCCGTGCTCATAGCACCGATTGCAGTGTTTTTTTAATTTTTATTTAGATTTTACACGGCAATAAGATTAAAAATTGCTCAACATATTCTTCGGTGAAATTTTCAACCAATAAAATCAAAACATTCATTTCTGTTTGTGAGTATTTTCAAAAAAAAAAAATCCTTGTGAACTACCCTGCCAACCTAAGCTGACGCAAAGGTGAACCAAGTTTTTACAGCATGGGGGATCAGCCTCATACCAATACCATTATTAGTTAAGGAACAACTCCCTAGTTGTTAACATGCAGATTGCGTGAGATGCCTTGTGTGAGATGAGCTGCTTGAGTTGCCTAACTACTCAAACGCAACTAAGCTACTTATACAGTGTAACATCTTGCCTGCGATATCCCCAAAAGGGTCGCACATGTGGATTCAGGAGCTATTTTCTACAATCGCTGAAAATCATTGGCACACTAGAGGTTAAGTGATCCATTAGACATGTTTTGTCATCCATTTAAAATAATAACTAAAATTCTTCCGAAGTGATATCTATCTATGTGGTTCTGCTACTGAGTGACTGGCTCCACACTAGGTTTATCATTGTCGTTGTCTCCGTCGTAGAACTCGTTTTTGCAGTCCACCATTCTGTCGGCGTCGTCCTGGCTGATTCTAATATCAGGATCCGATTCTTCTTTCACTTCCTCGGAGAATATGTCACCTGCGAATAAAACAAATCATTAATATTTCAAATGTAAAAATCTAAATCTAAGTTTCAAAGATATACATCATTTGAGATTCATATTAAATGCATTCCCACAAGGAGACATGTATAAGTTTGCGCTAACACATGACACATGTGGACCTACAGTATAAAACCCAATCTCAAATGAACATAAGCCCTGAGACTCTTGCTGACCTTCCCACGAAACATGGGTGACATTGGCAAGGTGAACCATTTTTTACAATATGGATGGTCAGTCTCATACCAGCCTATAAGTCAAGGAAATACATGCACAGCAGAAATACATTCATCAAACATTTCGCATGTTTAATAATAAAGAGCAATAACTCAAAAAACAAGAATGTTGGGAAATCACGTTTAAAATTCAGACAACCAGTACAACTTGTATGGGATGAAAAAGGCGGCCGATGTTTTATCTCGGTCATATTCGTCCAAATTGAACGGCTGTCGCATTCTACCTATTCTTCTCGCATTGTTCTAGCGTTTTATTACAAAATCCCGATTTTCCCAATTTTCTAGTTATTTCTCTTTATTATTTAGCGTGCGATTTCTCAACTTAATCAGTTCCTCTTTTTTGCATATACACACCGCTGTTCCGGTCGATAGCTCAGTTGCTAGAGTGCTTGCATTCCATGCCGAGAGTTCGGGTTTGAATCCCACCAAGGGTGTTAGAAATGATTATCCATTACGGTGCTTATTTAAAACACACAAAAAAATATATCGGCAAGTCTTACTCAGCCTTCACAAAAAATGAGTATCAGCCCTCTCTGCCTCTGAGAAACCCCCACTTCAACTATAACGATTGGAATAAGGCCGGCCACCTTATCTGTAAAAATAATTTCCCCTCTCCACATGCGAAACCGTACGGCGATAACGCGGTAAGAAGTTGCACAATATGCGTAGCTTGGTTGCGTTTTCTTTTTACTGTAGAATACAGAAGTATAAGACCATCAACTGATGGATTTATTGACATCATCTTGTAAAGACAGTGCCTTGTTGTGCCAGCCATCTGTTTCTGTTAGTTGCCATCCTCTTGAGCTGCGAACAGTACAAAACACCCATGCGCTGCTTCAGATCCTAGAAGTAGCTCCTGAGCGAAATCTTGTTTGTCTTCCCAAGATTTTTCCTTGAAAGATGCTGCTTAGAAAGGTGCTATGTCTGGATTTATTGTAAGAAGGAATAACAACAGTTGCCTCACCTGGCACCTCGTGCATCTGCACGCTGGGAGCGTGATGACACATCTTTAGATTGTCGTACACGTGCTTTGTTATTGTCTCCAGGTATTGCTTGCTGTTGGCGTTATCTTGCCTGAAAAATAAATAAAAACAATTAAAATTTATAGACACCAAATTTTTAACCGAGATGACAGTTGTTCGCTGTTCAGTATTTGTAAACCAGGGGTGGAAGTCTCAACAGCCATCGGTTCCTGAACAGCTGATTGTTGTCCGTTGATATGCCACCATGTTTTATTCCGTTCTATCTTCAAATAGATACGGTAAGATATACCGGCAGCGTCGAGGTTTCCACTCCTATTATCCGGTACCTCATTTTCGCTTCAAAAGCAAAGATACAATCAGCTCAGTGGGTGCAATACATGACCAGCAATATAAAAAAAACATTCCAAAGAAGGCTACAGTTAATTATAGCGTGTCCGGATTTTTCCATGTAAACCTCACCATCCCTCCCAAGTACAAGAAGACTCCACACAAACACATACGTCCATACTTTGCGTCTGTCTTTTGAGATCACAAATATAAAAGAAGGAATGCAAAAGAATCCAAAGGTACAAAAGAATGTGATGAGATGGTTTGAGCATGTGGAAAGAATGAATGATGATAGACTGACAAAGTATATATACATAGGTAGTGTGAAAGGAAAAAGAGGTAAGGGACGACTGAGAAAAGTATGGAGTGATAAATGGAGGCAGCTCTGCAGAGGCTCTGGCCACCCCTAGCGGAATGGCGACAGAGTTACAGTTACAGTAAATAATAAAATTGAGACACAAGGATAACGTCCACAAAGCATTTTCTTCTTCTTGTATTAGATCTAAGATCTGTTTATTGCAGAACTTTTTCCTGTGATGCAGAAGACCAGCCGTTCTCCCATCTATTGGGTGGTCAGCCTGGTAGACGCTGGCCATCTGGTATTTCCTGTGCCACAAATCACTTTCCTCATATGGTCAACATGGCCCCTCCAAAACCGTCTCCTCTTCTTACTCCATCTGAAGATGTCTTCACACAGCATGTATAGGTTTAAATATCTGAAAATTTAGTACCTTGTGGCGATTTCTGGATGCAGCGTGAAGTCAGGAGCAAAGTATTCCAGATATTCGTTGTACGGCAACTCATTAGAAATCTTCTCATCGATTAGTATGGAAGTCTCGTACGTCCAACACCTGGCAACATTTCTCAACGTGTACCTGAAATTACATGAAAATAAATTAATACATAAGATCTAAATTCTTTTGATGTGTGCAGTAAAGGCAATGGAGTCAGTGTTTTCAGCAATTTGAATTTTTCCTAGTGGGCAAACACCAAACAAACATAATTACAATTTTAAATACTGTAATTCTTCGTCCTTGGGTACTCCCATCTAATCTAAGTTGCAAAGATATATTACATTTGAAATTCATAATAAATGCATTCCCACAAGCAGACACGTATAAGTTTTCGCTTAAACATGCCGCATGTGGACTCACAATATAAAAACTCAATCTCAAATGAACATAAGCCCTGCAACTCTTGCCGACCTTCCCTCAAACAGGAGTGGCATTGGCAAAAGTGAACCTTTTTTTTTACAGTATGGGCGGTCAGCCTTATACCAACCTATAAGTTAAGGAATGCAAGCAATTAATTACATTCAGTTATAAAAACAAGCCAACACTAAAAAATCTATAACACATCTATAAAAATGAAAATTGATTGAAAAATTGGCCTGAGCCGCCTACATTACAGATCAGCCTACATTACAGATCAGCCACCATTTTTTTTGGTCCTTGCATACTTCTTTCATTTCTCATCTATAATAATCTATAATCTAAGTTGCAAGGATATATTCATTCAAAGCTCTCAGATGTATGCCCACAAACAAACACGTGTAGTTCGCGCTTACAAATGCTGATTGTGTACTTACAAATAAAATCCAAACCTCAAATGAACATAAGCCCTGCAACTCTTGCCGACATTCCCTGAAACAGGGGTGACATTGGCAAAGTGAACCATTTTTTACAGTATGGGTGGTCAGCCTCATACAAACCTATAAGGCTGACCACCCATACTCATCAGTAGTGAAAATAACATGATTCCGGCAGCAATGCTTTTCTCGGCCTCAAAAGGCTATTGTGTGGCAAATATGCTTGCAGAGCCAGTATCCAACGAGCTTTACAACTACATTGAACTAACTTGACCGGTGAACAGAAACCAAGTGTAATGGAATAATCGAGACTATCTTTGTGAAAATAAATTATTAAAAGTGTAAAATAAACAACTGTATAAGAAGACCAGTATTTTTAATTGAAAGACTTTTGGAACCCTAAAATCTATTGGGTTCAAAATGACTATCCTGCTCAACCAAATATGCTTCAATTATTCGGCCAGTCATGCTGCATACATGTTATCTCTGTGTCAAAAGTGCCCAAGGCAGTAAAATCTCAAGTGAATAAAAAACTATGTTTTCTAGTTTTATTTTATGAAATTAGATTAAATGTATTTTAATGTACTGACCCGCCGCCTCCCACAACGAGTGTGGGCACACTGAGAGACTTGACAAACTTGACGCACTGCCCGTGCCCCCGGGTGGACAGCGAGAAGCAGCCCAGGCGGTCCCCGGCCAGGGAGTCAGCCCCACATTGCAGGACAATAGCCGTCGGCCGGTAGAACTGCATCACGTTGGCTATCACCGGCTTGAACACCTAGAATAGCACATTGGAAGCTTGCAGTGACTTGTGAAAGATTTCAGATCACAACATTTAAGCAAACCTTAGCAATCTCAGAACCCTATGTAATGGGTCTGTAGTCCAATGGTAACACTTCGGACTCGTGAATCGAAGGTTGTGGGTTCGAATCCCGGCGGAGCACAAAAAATAAACCATTTATACTTTCAAATTTGCTCCTCGCTGGGTTGAAATTTTTTTAAACCTTTACCAATGACCGGTCACCAAAGGTACATCCAGCCTTACAGCAACTGGGTCTTGCTTGAGCATTTGCCTTTTTATTCAGCGACGACCAAGCTCGCAGAGCACTCTTGAGGTGTGATGCACACAAAAAACAGCGCTTACCAAATAAATCATCCTAATATTTATTTATTATTGATCAGTGGAAATTCTGTTTGTTGAATCCAAACTTTTTGAGGAAAGATGTAGGCCGGAACTCTTTTTTCCTTTAAAATTTGTCAATTTTATCCATCACAATATTTATGTTGGACTGCTCATAGTACGCATGCGGCAATGCTGCCACCTTCCTAGAAACATTTTTACATTCACCCAAGATTTCTTGTTCACATGGCAATGCAACTGTGAAGTTCTTTGCTCTTTTTCTTACTACTGACCATTTTCATAAGTAGGTTGACACCGATATATATTGTCCATTTTTGTTAAAATATTTTCTAATCCACAGATATCATAAGTCAATGGTCAGCCATTATGAATTTACCTGGTAGTAGCTCTGGTCGTCTATCCCTTCCTTGAGTGGCACATTGACGGAGTAGTACCTCCCGCACTCGGCGCCGATCTCGTACATGTCGCCCGTGCCGGGGAAGAAGCCGTTGCCGTACTTGTGGAAGCTGACGGTCATGACGCGGTCCGTCAGGTAGAAGGCCTCCTGCACGCCGTCCCCGTGGTGCACGTCTATGTCGATGTAAAGCACGCGCGGGTTGTATTTAAGAAGCTCGAGGATGCCGATCACAATGTCGTTTACGTAGCAGAAACCTGTCAAGGAATAAGATAAAATGTTCAAGCAGAAACCTGTCAAGGAATAAGGTGAAATGTTCAACCAGAAACCTGTCAAGGAATAAGGTGAAATGTTCAACCAGAAACCTGTCAAGGAATAAGGTGAAATGTTCAACCAGAAACCTGTCAAGGAATAAGGTGAAATGTTCAACCAGAAACCTGTCAAGGAATAAGGTTAAATGTTCAACCAGAAACCTGTCAAGGAATAAGATGAAATGTTCAAGCAGAAACCTGTCAAGGAATAAGATAAAATGTTCAAGCAGAAACCTGTCAAGGAATAAGGTGAAATGTTCAAGCAGAAACCTGTCAAGGAATAAGGTGAAATGTTCAACCAGAAACCTGTCAAGGAATAAGATAAAATGTTCAAGCAGAAACCTGTCAAGGAATAAGATGAAATGTTCAACCAGAAACCTGTCAAGGAATAAGATGAAATGTTCAAGCAGAAACCTGTCAAGGAATAAGGTTAAATGTTCAACCAGAAACCTGTCAAGGAATAAGATGAAATGTTCAAGCAGAAACCTGTCAAGGAATAAGATGAAATGTTCAACCAGAAACCTGTCAAGGAATAAGATGAAATGTTCAACCAGAAACCTGTCAAGGAATAAGGTGAAATGTTCAACCAGAAACCTGTCAAGGAATAAGGTGAAATGTTCAACCAGAAACCTGTCAAGGAATAAGATGAAATGTTCAAGCAGAAACCTGTCAAGGAATAAGATGAAATGTTCAACCAAAAACCTGTCAAGGAATAAGATGAAATGTTCAACCAGAAACCTGTCAAGGAATAAGATGAAATGTTCAACCAGAAACCTGTCAAGGAATAAGATGAAATGTTCACGCAGAAACCTGTCAAGGAATAAGGTGAAATGTTCAACCAGAAACCTGTCAAGGAATAAGATGAAATGTTCAACCAGAAACCTGTCAAGGAATAAGATGAAATGTTCAACCAGAAACCTGTCAAGGAATAAGATGAAATGTTCAACCAGAAACCTGTCAAGGAATAAGATGAAATGTTCAACCAGAAACCTGTCAAGGAATAAGATGAAATGTTCAACCAGAAACCTGTCAAGGAATAAGATGAAATGTTCAACCAGAAACCTGTCAAGGAATAAGATGAAATGTTCAACCAGAAACCTGTCTTGTCTTGTCTTGTATCCTGCCGCCTTTCCTCTAGGGGTGGCCAGTACCTCCACACAAGTGCCTCCACTTGACTCTGTCCTTGCATACTTCTTTCATCTCATCTAATTTCATCACTCTTTTCATGCATGCTCTTCTCTTGTTTCCACTCTGTAGATTCCATTCATTCGCAATCTTATTTATCTGATCAATCCATTGTTTCCTAGGTCTTCCCCTTCCACGCTTACCTGTTACATTCCCTTTATACACTCTTTTTGTCAGTCGGTCTTCATTCATCCTTTCAATATGTCCAAACCATCGCATCACACTTCTTTGAACTTTCACTTTCACGCTTTCTTTTACTCCGCATTCATTTAGAACCCATTCGTTTCTCACTCTATCTTTCAGTGTTTTTCCTGTCATACTTCTCAGATGGGCCATTTCTACGGTGCATACCTTATTTACTTCTCTTTCATTCAACGTCCATGACTCGCTTCCATACATCAGGGTCGGCAACAAAATACAATTGTGTACCGCCATTTTCATTTTCTTTGGTATCCTTTTATTCTTCGCTATTCTACCAAACGCTCCTATCACGCATCTTCCTTTGCTGGCACGCTTCTCTAATTCTTTCGTCATCTTACCATTCGCCTCAAACTTACTTCCTAAATAGTCAAACTCATTCACTACTTCAACTTTTATTCCATTCAAATTAATTGTAAGTTCCTCACATACTTCATTCCTGTCAAAAACTAATACTTTTGTCTTATTCGCATTTACTTTCAAGCTATTCTTACAAAATGCATCATTTAGTTTGGTTAACATCGTTTGGAGTTCCTCCGCCGAGTCAGCTAAAACTATAGCATCATCAGCATAAAGAAGTACTCCAACTCTTGTTTCACCCACTTTCACTCCGCTCTCTGATATTCCAGCTTCTTTTATGCAACTGTCCATGATTATATTAAACAACCATGGACTCATCACGCAGCCTTGCCTCACTCCCTTATATACATCAAACCAGTCACTATATCTCCCATCCACTCTTACACATGCCGAACTATTTTCATAGATGGCACGTATCACATTCAGAAGATTATCATTCACACCGTACTTCCTGAGAACATTCCACAGCATACATCTGTCCACCGAGTCAAAGGCCCTCTCAAGATCTACGAATGCTGCGTAGACCACCCTCCCCACAGCCAGATGTTTTTCAACAATCTGTCTGAGAGTAAAGATTTGGTCCACACAACCTCGTCCTGGCATAAAGCCAGATTGAATATCAGAGACCCTGTGATCGGTGGCCATTCTCACTTTTTTTATGACAATTTTGCATAAGACTTTCCCAGGTATACTAAGGAGACTAATGGGCCTGAAGTTACGGCAGTCTTTCTTGTCCCCTTTACCCTTGTAAATAGGGACAATGACCGCCTTTCTCCAGTCCATCGGTACTACCCTGTCTTTCATACACATCTTGCATAATTCAAACATCCACTCTACCACATATTCTCCTCCTGCCTTTAACATCTCAGCATTCAATCCATCCATACTTGCAGCCTTTCCATTCTTCAGCTCTTTTATGCTTGCTTTTATTTCCTCTTTCAAAATATCCTCATTACTTTCATTTGTAGGGTCACATTCATATAAATTTCTTTTCATATAAATTCATATAAATAAAAACCTGTCATGGAATAAAATGAAATATTCAACCAGAAACCTGTCAAGGGATATGGTGAAATGTTCAACCAGAAACCTGTCAAGGAATAAGATGAAATGTTCAAGCAGAAACCTGTCAAAGTCATCTCCCCTGACCAGTTGATGGCGATGTCACCCTGGTAGTTGTTATTATATAGGAATAGAGCGTGCCCGAGGCCTCTATCTTCTTGTTATTATATAGGAATAGAGCGTACCCGAGGCCTCTATCTTCTTGTTATAACTTATATAAGAATAGAGCGTACCCGAGGCCTCTATCTTCTTGCAATTATATAGGAATAGAGCATATCCGAGGCCTCTATCTTTTTGTTATTACTTATATAGGAATAGAGCGTACCCGAGGCCTCTATCTTCTTAATTCTTATTATTACTTATATAGGAATAGAGCGTACCCGAGGCCTCTATCTTCTTGCTATTATATAGGAATAGAGCGTACCCGAGGCCTCTATCTTCTTGGCGTGGTGCAGCCCCCCTGACCAGTTGATGGCGATGTCGCACTGGTAGTTGTTGAGCTTCATGGCGCCCTCCAGGGTGGCGCCCGTGTACATGGAGCAGAACTCAAACAGGCCCTCAAACACCGGGCAGTCGTCGCCCACGTTGAAGTTGGCTATGCACTTTGTGTAGCCTGAAACCAGAATATTATTGTAGTTGAACAAAAGATGAGTTAAGACTAAAAGAAAACATTCCGAAGAAGAAACGTTCAGAGAAGATGCAAGCAGATGGAATGTAAAACTGACAAAGGAATTATAATATACTTACTTACTCATCGTAATCGAAAACAAAATTGTTTTTATTTTTTTCTTTTACAATGAACGATTACAAAGTGAATGCCTCTACAATCAAAACAAAAATAAACATTTCCAGGGGTTTATGTTGATATGAACCAAACAAGTACTATCAATACTATATAGAGTTGCCATAAAAATTTATTATCCCAAATAGTCGAATACAATTAATGGCCATTACTTGTTATTTGACCAAGATATTACTTGATCACCCATACTGTAAAAAATGGTTCACTTTGCCATTATGTCACCCCTGTTTCAGGACGGCAAGAGTTGCAGGGTGCATGTCCATTTGAGAGTTAGGTTTTTATATTGTAGGTTCACATGCGGCATGTGCAAGCGGGAACTTGTACGTGTCTGCTTGTGAGAATGCATATAATGTGAATCCTCAATGTTACATATCTTTGCAACTTAGATTAGATTAGCTTAGAACCCCATTTGTTTTCTTTGCTTGTATAACTCAACATTAAAATTTCATGCCACGGGGCTAGAATTCGATTTCCACCAAGGGTGCAGAAATGATAATATCCTTGTAGCGCTATATGATAGCTTGGTGTTCCATTTTTGAAAATTTGAACTTCTGAATTATTAGCCAATAAGTGAAAAATTTAACAGCCAGGTACGTTAGTTAGGTAGGTACTTACTCTGAATATTCTGCGGAGTCACTCTCTCCAAGAAATCAATGTATTCTTCGCTGTGAAACCTTTTCATGTCGTGCGAGCTCGCTTTGTACGGCCGGTATATCTGCATTTTATTGTGCAAGCCATAGTTCTTCACCAAGCTGTGAATCACAGCTAGGCGGTGCGGCTTCATGGGGTGGCCAGGTCCATAATGGAAGTCCCCCACATCGGGATTGTAAAAATATGCTACCTTCCTGTTACTCATTTTCAAAATACTCTAAAATTAAATCGAGATACAACTGTCCGTCTTTGAAAATTAATATAGCTAATAAAGCCAAAGCTATGCCTAACAGCCTACGTGTGAGCCGATAGTCATTTATCATTACTGAAAAAATATTTGTACAATTTATATTTTTTGAGGTTATGTTTGTTCAAAAAAATAATTAAAAACTTTTATATATTGAGGTTTTGGGTTCTTTTGGAGGGCACAAATTACTTTTTACGAAATTTAAACATTTTTGCGTATTTTGGCGGCTTTTACAGATGTAATAACAATTTGCGACTGTAAACAAAACAAGGTTAAAAAGACGCCGCGACAGTTCAAGAATACGTCAGAGATAGTGATAACATGCAGAAAAATAAACTCCACTAAAATCGAAACAAATATTGGTAGGTATGTTGTTTTTTAAAAATGTGATCGGATCATTTCAAATTAGCTTTGCGATGTGATCTTACAACTCTAGATGTTAAGGATTTTTAACACCTCGGCGACGTGACGTTACAATTTTCTGATAGCTGTTTTACTACGAATCCATCGCATATTACAAATAAGTTGGCTGCTTATTTTCCTTTTGAGCAGCCACACTGATCAATGACACAAAATTCAAAAAGAAAAAGAATTCTACTACTTAAATGTCGATCGTCCCAAATTCCTTTAAAAATAAACAATCCATTACGATATTTCACCAAAAAAGTTGACAAACGTTCTTTAAAAAATTGCAAAACAAATTAACAAGATTGTTTATTGCACATCTTGGATTGGCTGTACATATTGAGACAGCGTGAACTATAACCTTTAAAAAAAAGATGAGTGTTATTAGCAAAAAGTGCGGTCCCCTGACCTCTAGCCATTCTTTAGAGTCTGGAGAGAACCCAGCGGTTTGTTCTATATCTCCCGATGATGTATTGCGGTTGACCAACATAACAGACACGTATCTCTGCAATCCTGAAGCGAATGTCTTCGATATAGACTTTACTAGGTTTAAGATCCGCGACCTGGAGAGCGGGACCGTGTTGTTTGAGATTGCGAAGCCCCCTAGTGAGGTTGGTAGCGAGGCGGGGGACGGGGCGGAGGGCGACGGGCACGAGGAGCCTCTGGACCCCAATGCGGGCAGATTTGTCCGCTACCAGTTCACCCCGCAATTCTTGAAATTGAAGACTGTTGGTGCGACGTAAGTCTCATAGTTTTAACGATTGACCTATAATTTAATGGACCTGAAATTCGCTTACGGTATTGAAGCAGAGTATGGGACACAACTGTCAAATATAACAGCGTCTTCAAAATCCTTTGTTTTCTAGATTTCTCCATTGTGTGTGTCAACAGTCGATAACCCATAATTGCTCATGCCATCTAAATCTAAATCTAAGCTGGAAAGATATGTATCATTTGAGATATGCATTCTCACAAGCAGACATGCATAATTTCGCGCTCACACATGCCCGCATGTGGACCTACAGTATAAAAAACCCAATCTCAAATGAACATAAGCCCTGCAACTCTTGCTGACCTTCCCTGAAACAGGGGTGACATTTGCAAAGTGAACCATTTTTTACAGTATGGGTGGTCAGCCTCATACCAACCTATAAGTCAAGGAATAATCTGTATGATCTATAGATAAATTAACAAAGATATATTAACATTTGAAGTAAGTACATGGGAAAAACAAGAAATATAGAAAATAATTTACTTATGCCATCTAGTGGCATCTGTGTGTATCTAAAGCTCTGCAAAATTTGTAATGCAACAACAGTCGCTATCACAGTTTATGGCGGCATTTCCGGTTCTTTGTGACAGGCAATACTCATGAGAAATACAGACTTTCAAATTTATAATTTTGCTTTACTCAAAATGTTCTTCAACAGACATTTCTTGTTCTTCCCCTGTAGTCTTCATTTTAGATTCGCATTAAATGTATTCCCACAAGTAGACTAGACTTCTTTTTTGGACTTTGGCCAGCAAGACAGTAAAATTATAATTACAAAACAAGCTAATGTCGATGCTGTTGCCTAGGGGTAAGGCGTTGGCACTCGAATTACCGTTATTGAAGCAAGGGCAAGTGTGAATCCTGTCATCTCCTATCTACAGTAAATTTGACCCTGGTTCAATAGATGTCATTGAATTATTATTATTAATTAGTAATTAATTAAAAAATAATTGATGAATCATTAATTAAGATGTTGATTCCTGTCTCTGGCCAGGCAAGAATAGGTTGGTGAATCACATTCCGTGTTCACAAATCAATTAAAAAAAAATCTGCAACTCTTGCCACCTTTCCCTGAAACATGATGTTGTATTACAGGGTGGAGTTCACAGTGGGCAGCCGTCCTGTCAACCACTTCCGCATGATAGAGCGCCACTTCTTCAGGGACACACTGTTCTACTATCATTGTTGGTGCTATGTTACAGGGTGGAGTTCACAGTGGGCAGCCGTCCTGTCAACCACTTCCGCATGATAGAGCGCCACTTCTTCAGGGACACACTGTTCTACTATCATTGTTGGTGCTATGTTACAGGGTGGAGTTCACAGTGGGCAGCCGTCCTGTCAACCACTTCCGCATGATAGAGCGCCACTTCTTCAGGGACACACTGTTCTACTATCATTGTTGGTGCTATGTTACAGGGTGGAGTTCACAGTGGGCAGCCGTCCTGTCAACCACTTCCGCATGATAGAGCGCCACTTCTTCAGGGACACACTGTTCTACTATCATTGTTGGTGCTATGTTACAGGGTGGAGTTCACAGTGGGCAGCCGTCCTGTCAACCACTTCCGCATGATAGAGCGCCACTTCTTCAGGGACACGCTGCTGAAGACCTTTGACTTTGAGTTTGGCTTCTGCATCCCGTACTCCAGAAACACCTGCGAACACATTTACGAATTCCCAACACTGCCACCTGACTTAGGTATCATATTTCAGTTATCAATTTAATTTGAATGATATCGTCTTAGGAAATCCAGATATTGCTTGAGATGAAGAGAGAAGATGGTGTGGATATCCTGAGAAAATGAATCGTTGGTTAAAAATAGGCATTAAGCACCTGAGTGGTCAAACTAAGAAAAATAAGAAAACTTATGTGATGAACTCATCCTCAATCGTCGTACAGAGAGGGTGTCTCCTGAAGGCGTTGCCTATGGCGTCGAGAATAATGTAAGTTCTCTTATAACGGTTCGTCTAATATCCAAATAATAATTTTTTACTGTGTAGTAATTATTATTGTAAATATGCCAAACGACCGTTACTCCAACCTAAACCTAACAAGGTTTCTCTATTCAAAGTATTTTTTAAATTTAAATTGTCTTCTCTGTCACCTTCCAGTGGACGAGATGATATCGGCTCCGTTTGAGACGTGCTCGGACAGCTTCTACTTCGTGGAGAACCGGCTGGTCATGCACAACAAGGCGGACTACGCCTACAACGGGGGACTCAACAACTAAACTGGCAACACCGGCAACACCCTACATTCCATAAGTATCTCACTAAGTAATATAAACGAGGCGAGTTCACTTCACAGAGGCAGATTACATACGAGGGCATTAGAATCAAAAAGGCAAGTGTCCTATAGACTATCTTTGGGACATTTGCCTTTTTGATTCTAAGGCCCTCATATATAGTGCAACTTTTTGCCGCGTTATCCCCTAAGGGTTTGGCATGTGGTGAGTGGAACCTATATTGACAGCTAAGGGGTCCAGCCTTACCCACTTTGGTTGAACTAGGGGTTTTCCAGCTCCCGACGGGGTTGGTACTCATTTCTTGTGAAGGCTGAGTACACCTTGCCGGTATTTATTTTGGGCTTGAAATAGTCACCGAAACGGGAAGTCATTTCTGACACCCTCGGTGGGGATCGAACCCTTGCTCTCAGCAAGTATACTCCCAACTGAGCTATCGACTGGACTTTTTACAAGCTTGGTTGTTGCTACAAAGCACCAATTCTCAAGCAAGACCCAGTTGCTGTAAGGCTGGGTGGACCTTTGCTAAGTAATTTTGAAGTTGAATTTATTTTTTAGCCTTTGTTATTTTTTGCCTGCGTTTGCCTCTGTGGAGTACTCGCCGCTATATACCACCAACACCGATAATATTATTACTGTTGACAACACTCAATCTAATGTAAATTGATGAATCTGTGAAATTTTGAAAATCCCTGAACGATGTGATGTCACAGCTCATTACAGGAAACAGAATCTAGGTTTAATTTAAACTCGAGTTTAACATATTTATAAAATTAAGATTAATTACACTTTTCGGATATTTGAGACGACTGTTTCCAATGTTCCCTATCTCCACATGCAACTGATTTTGAGAAATGGTAATTTTTAATGTATCGCGATAGTTGCATTTGGATGTGACCATTGACGAACTTGATGTTTTTTGTCTAATCTAATCTAATCTAAGTTGCAAAGATATGTTACATTGGAGATTCACGTTACATGCATTCTCACAACCAGACACGTACAAGTTCGCACTTGCACATGCCTCATGTGCACCTACAACATAAAAACCAAATCTCCAATGGACATACACCCTGCAACTCTTGCCGTCCTTCCCTGAGACAGGGGTAACATTGGCAAAGTGAACCATTTTTACAGCATGGGTGGTCAGCCGCATACCAACCTATAAGTCAATGAACATACACGACATATTACATTTTATACATCACTAAATAATAATATCTATGGACAACAAACAGAAAACAAATTCCAATTTAATAAACCCTAGCCGCCAAAATTACAGATCAACCGCCATTTCTTTCTGTCCTTACATACTTCTTTCTGTCAAGGTATAGAAACAAAAAAAAAAACATTTCTCACGCATTTAAGTGGAGATAGCTAATTTTGGAAATAGGTGACTCATTTGACATTATTACAATATGTATGACATTTCACTTGCGTCATAGCCAACGTCCTCAGGAGGTACCCTTAAAGCATAACGATTAAGAATGAACTCACCCTTATTTTCTTTAATCGTCAGGGATTTTAAAATCTCACAGATTCATTTTAATCACATGCATATTGCTGGGACTTTGCAGTCATATTTAATTTTAATTGTTGTCCCATAGAATATTAAGTTTTATTGTAGTGACTTAAAAAATAACAAACCGAAAGAAAAACCCAATGTTACCACTATTGAAAATTTTAAATAATAAAATGTGTGAGTTGTTTGGCAACACTGAGCCATACGACAGTCCATAGATATTTTGTAGCTGTATAAAATCTCTAGTACAGTATCTCAAGTAGAAAACCTCAATCGCGTAAATGGAATATCTACGGAATATACAATGGCACTCCTAGAGAGTGATTTGGTTTTTAAAAACATTTTTTTTTCGATTTACGCAATCGAGGTGAGCTTACGCAATATTGTATACTAGCAGTACTGATTTTTACTTTTAACAAAGTTAGCAAGTATGCGAAATTTTGTACGGAAACGCAAAAACGCAACTAAGCTACACATATAGTGTAACTTCTTAATAATAAAAAATAAATAATATTAGGATGATTTATTTGGTGAGCGCTGTTTTTGGTTCTATCACACCTCAAGAGCCCTCTGCGAGCTTGGTCGTCGCTGTAGAAAGCGCCAATTCTCAAGCAAGACCCAGTTGTTGTAAGGTTGGATGGACCTTTGGTGACCGGTCATTGGTAAAGGTTTTATGATTTTTTCAACCCAGCGAAGAGCAAATTTGAAAATATAAATGGTATATTTTTTGTGCTCCGCCGGGAATCGAACCCACAACCTTCCCATTCAGAGTCCGCAGTGTTACCACTGAGCTACGGACCGGTCAAAGTTAAATAAATACGGAAAGTTATATAAATGTTATCAAACGTTTTACAAGTACAAAATTTTAAACGTTTGCTTTGTTGTGGAGTAAAAATTTCTGCTAGGGTTGTAGAAATGTAATGTGAACATATACTATAGCATAGTGTGACAGGCTTTTATTTCTAGAATATCTTACATTGTTTATTTTTTAATTAAACTGCGTTTCAAACGAAATAATAGTAATGGTTTTTCTCGGGTTAGACCATGTTCTACATGCAGTAGTTTTGTCTGCCGACGTTTCATTCCCTCGAGCGGAGAACATTTTCAAGGCTCGAAGCGACGGGGGACCTTTATCCTGTAGAACATGGTCTAACCCGAGAAAAACCATATCATTGAACACCGACCATGAAAGTGAAAGTGAATGTTTAAAAGAAATAATAGCAATTTTACCAAAAATGAAAAGTGACATTTATTTATGTATAAGTTGAGATTGCCTATGGGTTGCCATGCTGATAATTTGGATTCCCTTTGCGATAAAATAGACTCTGCACATTTAAAGTAAGGGGAAATAATGTGACGTCACTTGGCCAGGCAAGACAGACATCATGACTTCAGTACAATATTATAAAGGTACAAAACTGTAGGTATATTGTGTGACTCCTTCTTACCCATTGACCCGTTGACAGACATTCAGATCTGCATGAGATGGGATATTAGATTTGTTGCCATCAGTTAGCATTAATTTTGGGGACCGTGCTTTCTGGTTTTCGGGTCCAATTGAGTGTAACATCTTTGTGAGAAAACACCTTATGCGAGAAAGGTTTACAAGATGGCTGTTGATGTTTTTAAAGAAGCATCAAAGATGCATCTTTACAAAAACAACCTTATCTATGATTTGAGAGGGCCCTTGAAGTGTGAAACACGCAAAAACAGCACTCTCTTATTATGTGCACCTTTCAAATAAATTATTCTTTTTGTATAATCAGTCATTGACATCTTTTTCACAATGCTGTAAAGTAACAATAGGCCCCTGATTATCATTTGTTCCTTGACTTATAGTTTGGTATGAGGCTGACCACCCATACTGTAAAAAATGGTTAACTTTGCCAATGTCACCCCTGTTTGAGGGAAGGTCGGCAGGAGTTGCAGTGCTAATCCTCATTTAAGATTGGGTTTTTATATTGTAAGTACACTTGCAGAATTTGTAAGCGCGAACTTACACATCGCACGTTTAATAATAAAGAGCAATAACTCAAAAAACAAGAATGTTGGGAAATCACGTTTGAAGTTCAGACAACCAGTACCACTTGTATGGGATGAAAAAGACAGTCAATGTTTTATCTCGGTCATATTCGTCCAAATTGAATGGCTGTCGCATTCTACCTATTCTTCTCGCATTGTTCTTGCGTTTTATTACAAAATCTCAATTTTCCAAATTTTCGAGTTATTGCTCTTTATTATTAAGCGTGCGACATGTCTGTTTGTGGACATGCATTTAATATGAATTTTTATGCAACTTCATTTTTAGATCAGGCATTCAATTTATTATTTACTAAGCTTGGCTTCGCATGGCCTAGGGATATTTTAAATGTGCAGACTCTATTTTTATCTACCTTGAACTTAGCATTCCATTAATATACTACCTATAACTACACTTAGGCTCGGTATTCTCAACGTTAGCATAGCGACTTTGTACTGCAAGAAAAGGACGCACTTACGTCAATCGTGTGTGTAGATTTTTAATTCAGTTTAAAGTCACGTAAGCTAATGTTGAAAATACCGGGTCTTATAGTACTTTTAAAGTACAAGAAAATTACTTTTAAATTAATATTATGAATTGATAGCTTTCCACTTTTTTACTCTCTGATAAGTTAACACTGCAATAATTTATATTTAATGTGTGTGAATAGGTTTAACTATATTTTAAGGTGTATTTGAGCTGTACGGAACCAAAAGCAGTGAACTAAGATTCTTTTTAAATGAGATGAATGTATGGATGCATAGAGAATGTCATATGCTATGTTTCCATGTATTTAATAAATTAAGAGCGCTGTTTTTGTGTAAATCACACCTCAAGAGTTCTCTGCGAGCTTGATCCTCGCTGTAGACAGCGACAATTCTCAAGTTAGACTCAGTTACTGTAAGAATAGATGTACCCATATATGGTGACCGGTCTTTGGTTAAATCAAATTAATTTTTCAACCCAGCAAAGAGCATAGGTATTTCAAAAATAAAATATATTTTGTGTGTTCCCTCAGGAATCAAACACACTACCTCCCAATCATAAGTCAGAAATTTTAACCACTGGACTGCAGACTGGCCTTACTCATTCTCTATCTCATTTTTGAAAACAAACTTGATTTCGGCCTTTGGTTCTATACCGTTTGCGTGTTTTTATAACGGCAACACTAACAAAATGTTTTTCTCGTTAACTTATTTGATGCGAAAAACTTGCACAAGCACTAAAGATATATATTTTATTTGGAATTTTATTTAAGTTGGATAGAACCAAATATGTCAATGAGGGATTTTTTTCGTAGCGGAAAAATGCCTTTGGTTCTTTCAAATCATTTCTCTAGAAATTTGTTATTAATAATCTATTATAGAAGTACCTTTGAATAGGTAGTCTGAGGTGATAACCTCTATGCTACATGTGATTTAAAAATATTTGACTAAAAGCACAAAGGAACAGACTCTCATTCTATCTATCTATCTATTTATTTAAAAACAACTTAGTTATTGACCGCCCATACAAATATGTTTATTATATGAGTCGTATAACTGCAGACGCCGTCATCTCCAAAATTTATGATTTTTGAGATAATGATTGAATTTGATTCTGCGCAGTGTAACAAATCATTTGCTGTGTGCGATATAATGTAAACCTCACTTAATCCTTCGTAATTTTAATTGAAAAAGTATGATTTCGTGCAAACGCCGTCATCTCCAACTGGTGTTGTCGTTTTACAAGTTTACAAGTTTATTTTTCTCAAAATCATCGCGTAAGGAGTTGACGGCGTTTGCATTTATACGACTCATATGTCATCTATATTATTGCCGAACGCCACAAGCCGTACCTTGTATGTTCAGATACAAAAATATATGTATTTATATGTACCCTAAACTTGTCCCCAGGATTCTAAAGTTGACATTTCTTTTAGCATTTAGTGGTCAGCCTGTACAATATAAATGGACTTGAAACTATTTGTTATTTATATCCGTTTCAATCTACCTAACTACAAATTTGCCTTAGTTAGAAAAAGAACTAAGATGCTCCCAGTGGGAACTCACTGTAAACAGACAAGATTGGGAGAAGCTAGAAAATTTCTGCGTAATGTTGGTATTAGGAAAGTCCGTCTCTGCGCTTAAATTGTTTATAAGTGTTTAATTGTTTTGGTCAGTAAATTTGTAAATTTTGAAAAAAATAAGACGTCTTGGCATGTTTAGTTATTGGTTGTAGAAACACAAGATGGAGAAAGAAAAAACGTGATTATTGAGTGTTGTATTTGACATGCTTAAACCCATCCTGTATGCATGTGTTAGAAAGACTCACAGCGCATGGACGCTCATGCAAAGCTATATATTTTCTCAAGTGGCGGAAGGCTTTCCCAAGGAAAAAGCAACAGCTCAACAAAACAAAAACCTCTAGGTCCCATGACTCTTAAATGTAAGTGGTTCGATGTTACTGAAGCTAGTAGCATACCTCGGGTGGCAATCCTTGTGGGGTTGTTGCTAGATCACGGGTAGCGTGAATAATATAATGAAAATAATAATTAATTATACAGTTTTTGACAGTTGTGTCCCACACTATGCTTCAATGATGTACACTAGTTTTGGGTCCACTTATGTCAATGGGGCAGCCAAAATTAAGGGATGTAATTTTTTCCAATAATAACTGGAAAGTAGGGGCGGTTAATATGAGCTAAAGGAAGGATTGAACCAAAAACATAATTTTTAATTTAAGATGAAGTTTGTGGCCTAATTTAGTCAAATTATTGTGTATTTTTGTGAGATTTATTTTAAAAACAATGTTAATGTGTATTACTAAATGGGATTTCTTTCATTCATTTTAAATCAAATAATTCCAGTCATTTTAAATATAATTTATATGTTTTTTTTATGTATTTTAAAACACTCTTTACATTCCAAAGATTTAAGTGATTTATTTTTGCATTACAAGAATTCTTCATTTAAAATTTAAAATTATCTTTATTCCAATACCTAAGTATATAAAAAGAGTAGTATTGTTTATTTTTTGTTATTATATATTTTTTGGATGTTTCAAATGCATTAAGATTTGTTTTTATGTTTAGAAATCCGGAAGGAAATATGTAAATTATTGAATAAAATATCAACTGGTATGAAAGTGCTATAAATGAGCTTAATATGGAAAGAAATAATTTATTTAAAAATAAAAATAAACATATTATTGGTATGTAAGTCATATAGAATCAGAGGGAGCAACTATTTTTTTGTTTTTTGTAAATGTGATAAATATGTATATGAGACATAGCAAATCATTTCCCAAATTTTTATTGTATTTTTGAAAATAAATCCTAATTTACCTCCTTTGATTCTATAAGACTGATGAATATTATTTTTTCTTATCTATGGAATGTTCTATTTTTGAATTGCAGTTTGGATGTCGCCATATGGAAAAAAAAGTTTGAAATACAAATAAATAGGGAAAAAATTTGCATCAAAAAGAGCATTGTTTTCTTTAGATTAAATTGAAAAAAAAGTGTTTCAAATATTATGGGGCGTTGATCAAAATTTTGAATAGAAAAATATATTGTAAGTTAATAAAAAACCGAAGCGTTACAAAAAAGTTTTATACCTGCCAGTATATAAAATGGCCTAATACCTTACCGAGCATCGATAAATGATATGGAAAGTTATGCAGGCCATTCTAAAAATGTAGGAATATTTTTTCCCTAGTTTAAAAGTTAAATTGTTCTTTCTTTTGTTTTGAAAATGGTGTAGATTTGTTTAAATGTGGTGTATTATTATTTTTTATATTTATAACGCTTCGTCTTGTTATAGATTCATAAAATAAATTATCTTTCCCTTGAAAATTGTTTCTAGTATAAAAATACTAAATAGGTATTCATATTGCCATTTTACAAATGCCATTTGGGTTATTTTTTATTGATCTTGTATTCTTTTCAAAATTTATTGTAAAAAAAAACGTTAAAACAGTTAAAATGACAGTTGTAGAATGAATGTGTCGTAATAATTACCATAGAGTAGGATAAACAATTCGAGTAGTTAGGTGCCATTTGTAGAAAACGTTGTTTAATTCATGGTCTTGGATCCTTCAAATATTATATGTAGTGAAAAAAGTATATTGAAATGAAAAAGAAAAAAACTTCTAGGTATCTAGCAACATTGGTGTGGCGGTAAACAATATTATTCTGTTTTATTTTTTAATTGAAATATTTTTGTCTTTGGTTTCAAAATAGGTTTATAGCTCTATAATGTATGTATTTTATGGTTCTAAATTCAAATTTTGACCACCAAAGGAACTGAAGGCTGTAATGTAAAATTTGGTTTCAAAAACTATAAAAATAGTAAATGTCACTGTGTTTCCATATTATATTTATCTTATTTTTAAAACAAATTCTACATTGCCACCTTTGGTTTTATACACAGTTTTATATGATCAGACACACCAGAGTTACCAACTTGTATGTAGTTAAAAGGAAAAATATATTATATTGTCAACCTACCTGTCGTAATAATAATATTTATGGATATTAAAATCTACCTACTTAAAAAAAAAAAAACAATTTATCTTTTTGCTCTTGCTGTTGCAAAAAAAGCCAAGGCTGACATTTTTGTTTTTCAAAACGTCACCATTTGCCTTATTTTCATAATTTAAGTCTGCATTTTGAGTCTTGCAAACAATCTTTTTATGTTGTCTGCTTGACTTGACCTTTACTTTAAAACCTGCACAATTTTGAATATTTAAATTGATGAAGTGTGTTCCAACATTAAATTCAAATTTAAAAAATAAGAATCAATGATGAAATTCTTATTTAATGCTATGTTTTCTGGAATGCTTAATGATTTCATGTGTTTCCTTATCATCCAATGATGTACGTAAAATACTGTATTATTTATTAATTTGTGGATAGATTTGTGTATGTAAAAAATGTAAAAACCAGTATTGAGTTCCTATGTATGATATGAGAGTAAATTAATTGTCATTTATAGAAAAGAACTGTTTAAATAGGCTATGCCCTTTGCAGATCATCTCATGCATGTCATTTTTGCATTTATAGGTAGTCATGTATGAAATTTTATTGGAATCACGTGGCTCTGAAAACATGAATGCCATGCAAAAGTGTTCAATCAAAAAATCAATGTAGCCATGACTAGCACAAATTTTACACTTGCATGATCGTGTGAAGGCTCGAGGACTATCTATATATTGTCTATGATCTATAATCCAAGCTGCAAATAAATACGATTAACTCAAATTAATACTTAACATTCATATTTAATGCATGCCCTCGAGCTCACACATGTAAGTTTACACTTTGCGTGTGTACTTACAAATCTCAAGTGAACACAAACCATGCAACTCTTGCTGGCTTTCCCTGAAACAGGAGTAACATTGGCATAGATGAACCGATTTTTGCAGTATGTGGAGTCAGCCTCATACCAAACGAAAAGTCAAGGAACTAAAGTAATCTAATATGAATAAAAGGCCCACACCAAAAAAGACATAAATAAATATCAGTCAAGAGTTTGAGGGTGCTTACGGGATCTGTTAATCTGGACGTTTCATCCATATCTTTGATGGGCTTCTTAGTTTGAACACCCGGAAGCTCCAGCTCCCATAGACCACGGCAACAGATCTTGGTGTTGAAAACTAAAAGTACCATTCATGCAAGAATGCTACGATTCATGTAAAATGTCAAATGTTGAGTGATTGTCTATGATGGGATATTGTGTGATAAATCTTCTTTAGAAATTGTACATTGCAAAATAAAAATGACAATATTTCCTCTTCTTTATTATTATTTTCTTTCGGGGCTATTCTTAGACATTTTAGTCGTTGGTTGAGCCCACGTTTTGACAAACTAATGATGCCTGCGCTGGAAGTTTCATCAGCACAGTCATTCTTGCGTACCAAATTTTGTAATATTTGTATGAAGACAAATCAGCTGTTCACTTGCGGCCATCTTGGATTGGCAGGTCTTCATACAAATGCATCATTAGTTTGTCAAATCGTGGGCTCAACCGACGACTAAATTGTCTAAGAATAGCCCCGTTTGAGTTTGTTTTAGAAGACATTGGATGTAGTTTAAATGTTCATACATATCCTCAAAAAATTATGAATGGGTATACGAAAATTGTAAAAAATATTATGAGTATTGTATGTTTTTTTTATTCAATTGTACAAAAATGTTGTTTTTTTCCTTATAAAATACAAGAGATAAAGATAAGTAAAGAGGGAAGCATCTTAATAAAAAACTTCTGTTCTAAATTAAATTTTAAATGTTTGATCTATATTTGCAAAACTGTAAAAACTACACAATAAATAAAAATGGTTCCACGATCGATCGTCATGTCTACAAAATTACCTGAAACGGGGTCTAATTTGGTAACTCAATTTCAGAATCCACATTAAAAACTTAAATTCTTTTTATAACCTGTAAATCGTACTTCATATTCTCATCTTATAATTTATTTTATTTTATACGGTGAATAAAATTTTGGAAAGTCACTTTTATATTGTCCAATGTTTGAGTATGTGTATAAAACCTGTACCTTGATTTTTTGCGCTTTCTTTAGCTAGACTTGCTACTTGCAACTTGATTAAATAAGGTCAATCTTGCATTTTTTAAAGTAAAATGGCCTGCTTTAAATCATTTCAAAGCAACCAAAAGCACTGCCAATAATATAACTTTCATTATAAATCTTTATATTATGTAGAGATATATTTTTCATATTTTATTTTAACTATGGTACAAGGTGAATTTAAAAGGTAAGAAAACACTTTGGAAATTGATAATATTTGAGTACATTATAATATGCAAGAAATTCAGTTTTAAAAGCAATTTGCATACTAATTTCGCAACAATAAATACCTTCTACAATTAAAATCTCATTTATAAGTGTGTGTGTGTAGTTTTCAGTGCTTTATACATCAAACAATACATTATTAGTGTTTTCTTTGACTGGTGTCATCCGACTCAATGCTGTAAACAAACAAAAAAATCCCTAATTATTGGGAATCTACGTTTTAATTTACGATGGGTGGCGTCTCATAACCGAGGAATATTTTTAATGCTCGGAGTGTATTCTTTTCTGTTGTTATTTTTTTTGTATATTTGCCTAGGAGGATAAACTAAGGATAGAAAACTAGTATGCGGCGATTGTTGATTTCCGGTGTGTCCCACAATAGGGTAATTGCAGTGGTGGGGACGGTTTAAAATACTATGGTTGTGTAGAGTACATTTCAAGGATCACAACCATATATTTTTTATATAGTTAAAATAAAGAAATCATTGATAATTTTCAAAAATAAAATGTGGAGAATTTGAATCCTGCCAAAACGCATTGGGACCGAAGAAACACGCTGTGACGTCAAAATTACGTAGATGGATCCATCGGTCTTAGAAGACCTAACGGTAGGTACACTCCATAAATCGTGAGATCCATTGACGTCACATCCGCCTAAATAAAAAAATGAGCTGTTTTAGCGGAAATCGAAAATGGGCGTATTTTACAGAGCTGTAGGTAATTTAAAAACTAAGCCAGATATAATTTTTTTAAAAACGCAGATGCATTTTAAAAAATGTATTCTACCATTTTATACAATGAAAAAAATATGTGATACTTCCCTATTGTAGTTCCCCGTACCAACACCTCTTGCAGCTCTTGAGTAAAAGGGGAAACAGCTGATTTATGTTATAATGGCATGGACCAATGAGTGCACTGCATTTTTAGAAAGCAATAAGCTTGCACACTAGAGCCTTTTTTAGAGGGACAGGACAATCAACCTAAATTGTCTAGTATACACACCTTCTTAAATCCACCTTGCTACGGTGATATGAAAAATCACTAGAAGACATCTTTAAATTTTTAGGTTTGATTTTAGAATGAAATGGTAATAATAATAATGGAAATAAGCTCTGTATTTTATGAAGAAAAAATCAAAACTATGATTATTTTAAACATTAAGTTGCACCATTTGTTGTGATCTCAAGTAACTATATTATGTACAATTTTTATTCAGCAAACTTGAATAAAGAATATTTTATCCTTGAATTATTGTGTTTTATTTACTTTTATACTTTCAATACTTAGTACAAAAGAGTACAATAAAGTGGTTATGGTATTTAGAAATAATAGACGATATATGAAGGGAATATTGAAGGTAAAAATTGGCAAAAGATAATACTTGCAAGTGTGAAAAATATCACACCTGGGGTGTATACGGTGTGGTGAAAAATACCATCTTTATTAACTTGTATTGTTTTTTTTTTAAAAGATTTGTGAATCTAATCTAAGTTGCAAAGATATGTAACATTGAGGATCCATATTACTTATATGCATTCTCACAAGCAGACACATAAATTTTTGCGCTTGCACATGCGGTATGTGAACCTACAACATAAAAAACCCAAATTTCAAATGAATATACATCTTGCAAATCTTGCAGAATTTCCTGAAACAGGTGTGACATTGGCAAGTGAACCATTTTCTACATCATGGGTGGTGAGACATAAGGCCATAGGACCCATAAAAAAATAATTGTTAAGGAGAAATTGCAATAGTCTAAATTTCTGTTTTTTTTTTTCAATTTAAACAAATTAAGTACTGCAGGAACATTCAACGGAGAAGGTACAACTCATACGGCCAGTACCAAGATGTTGTGTTATGTGGTCCGGTCAATAAAAGTCTGCAGACTGCATGTCAACGACGTTACCATGTTGAAAGCACCGGTTCCCATAGATCACCGAAGTTAAGCAACATTGGGCGCGGACAGTACTTGGATGGGTGACCGCTTAGGTACACCGCGTGTCGTTGGCATCTTGAATCGGTCCGTAGTCCAGTGGCAGCACTTCGGACTCGTAAATGGAAGGTTGAGGATTCGGATCCCGGGGGAGCACAAAAAATATACCATTTATATTTCGAATGTGCTCTTTGCTGAGCTGAAAAATTCATAAACCTTTACCAAAGACCGGTCACTGAAAGGTCCATCCAACTTTACAACAACTGGGTCTTGCTTGAGAATTGGCGCTTTCTACAGCGACGACCAAGCTCGCAGAGGGCTCTTGAGGTGTGATACACACAAAAACAGCGCTCACCAAATAAATCATCCTAATATTATTATTATTATTAGTTGGATCACTTCCAGCAAATGGACCATCAGTGCTCGGAAAAGATGTTTGTGATGATGGACCAAACTGTCCTGCCCCCGCAGGACAGTGGGAGGACCCAGATTAAGGTGGCTGGACATTGAGAGGTGACAGACTGTCGTGCGGTAGGAGTATGGGACTAAAAGGAAGAAGGGGCTGGACAGACAGCGGTGGTTGCAGTTGATCAAAGAGGCCAAGACCCCCCAAAATTGTAGCATTATTGATGATGATTGTTTTAATCCAAATTAATTTATTTTTAGACTTATTTCTAGATGCATACAATTAGTTTTTTAAGAGATCTTAGGTGTATTCATAATTGAATAATTCTATATTATAAATAATTATAAAAAAATATAAAAAACACAGAGTTTTATTTTCACAAATTGAGTTTTTATTTCCACCTCAAGTACTTTCGACTTATTCACGTCATTATCAAGAGGATACTAAATTACAAAAATGGACAAGACAAATATTATGTGTCATTTCCTTATTGTACCTATTTGTCGTACCTAAATCATTATTTTTATTTTATTTCTCTATGGTATTTGTCTTGTCAATTTTTGTAATTTAGTATCCTCTTGATAATGACGTGAATAAGTCGAAAGTACTTGAGGTGGAAATAAAAACTCAATTTGTGAAAATAAAACTCTGTGTTTTTTATAATTTTTTATAATTATTTATAAAAATGAATTTTCACTGTGTGAATACACAAACTTTAAAAAGTCTAAATTCTATATTAAAAACTTCTTACAATAAAGAATCAAAAGTATGAGTATAAAAGTATAAAATATACAGTACCCGTAGTATGAGTTTTTTCACAATACTCAAAGTATTGAGTATTCGAGAAAAATGTATGTGAACTTGCAAAGCACTTCTGGCAAAAAAAGTTTCAAAACTTTTTTTACAAGAATACTCAATACTTCGAGTATTGTGAAAAAACTCGTACTACGGGTACAGAAACGTAAGCATTATTTATTTAAAAATAAAAAACAAATTGTATAAGGCTACGGGGCGAGTAAGTAGCCTTATACAATTTGTTTTTTATTTTTAATTTTAATTTTTTAAAAATGAAAGGTTACAAAGTGAATGCCTCATCAATTAATGATATTATTTATTTGTTTAGACTTCAATAAAGAAATACTAGTTACGAACAGGCAGCGACCGTGAAGACAACAAAAACCACCACATCACTTTGCTAACTCGCCTTGAGAATGCTTTCTGCTGTGGTCCACAAGTGTATGTTGTGGCAGACACTTGGTGGAATTATATAATAAGAAATATGTGTACACGTATAAAATTTAATTATTTTTTGTCTTCACCTAATCGTATAGGTCTATCTTTCTAAAGACCCCTTCCAAGGACTCGAGCATCTTGATTTCAGAGTGTATGGAGTCTTTGAATTTGTCGTCTCTTTCTCTCCGGCTGTGCTCCTTATGAACGTGCAAGGATCTGAGTGAGATGGAGTCATATCTGGCGTCTTGAGATTCAAACCAGGGTCCGTACGATATCAGCTTCTGCGTCCACATATCTGAAACAATAAACAATAGCTTTATAAGAAGTCTAATCTAATCTAATCTAAGTTGCAAAGATATGCTACATTGGAGATTCACATTACATGCATTCTCACAACCAGACACGTACAAGTTCACGCTTGCACATGCCTCATGTGAACCTACAACATGATTTCCTTATTCAACCATATTCCCTCCACTGCAATTACCCTATTTTAATTTTACAATAGATAGGTTATGACTCTGGAGCAGTGATTCCCAAACTATGGTACGCGTACCACCAGTGGTACGCGACGCTTCTTAAGGTGGTACGCAAGCAGCCATGGCCATAGGAAATACATAGTAGGTAAATAATTAGATAAAACGTTTTTCAATTTCACGCTTAAAATTAAATACAACTGAGCCAAATATTTCCTTTCTTGTCTCGAACATGCAGCACGATTTTTCGCAAGTCGAGTATTGTATTTGTTTTCTATAATTAATAAATAAACATAATGTTGTCATAAACAGTTGTTGCAGATTTTTTTTACCATTTTAAACGATTTTTTAACTATTGCACTTTAGTGGTACGGCACTGATATATAATTACGTGAGTGGTACGCGAAATTAAAAGTTTGGGAACCACTGCTCTGGAGGAAATGAAAGAAGTATGTAAGGACAGAAAGAAATGGCGGTTGATCTGTAATGTTGGCGGCTAGGGTTTATTAAAGTGAAATTCGTTTTTATGTTTTGGTTTTTGATGTTTTTGAGTTTTGTGTTTGATATTGATTTAAAAAATGTTCCTTGATTTATAGGTTGGTATGCGGCTGACCACCCATGATGTACAAAAATGGTTCACTTTGCCAATTTCACCCCTATTTCAGGGAAGGACGGCAAGAGTTGCAGGGTGTATGTCCATTTGAGATTTGGATTTTATTTGTAAGTACACATTCAGCATTTGTAAGTGCGAACTACACGTGTTTGTGGGCATGCATTTGAGAACTTTAAATGAATATATCCTTGCAACTTACATTATAGATTATATGGGTCTGTAGTCTAGTGGTAACGCTTCGGACTCGAGAATGGAAAGTCGTGAGTTTGAATCCCGGCGGAGCACAAAAATATACCATTTTTGAAAAATTCAAATACCTTTACGAAAAACGCGTCACCTAAGATTCATTCCAAATTCTGTTATATCACCAGATTTTTTTGTTTGTGTACAACTTGATGACCCTATGAAGAACAGTTTGTGGTTCAGTAAGTTGAAACTGATACGTGTAGTGTCTATTTTTGGTAAAATAGTTTTATGGCCACAGATATTTTATAAAAAAATGCCTCCAATACATACAGCTGAAATTTTATTGTTACATGAAAGATGACAGATGATGATTTCATACAAAAATTATATTCAGTACCTACTTGCAATATTTTTGTTACCATCAGTGTAGAAAAAAATTGCCAAATGAGATGGTACTGGAACTTGAGAAGGCTTTTGTTAATTTAACATAATTTACTGTTTCATGAATTATTTTTACATTAAACAATACTTACTATTTTGGATTTCAAAGTTTTAAAAGTGAAATGACAGTATTGAACAGAAAATGAAGAAGTTTTTGTGATGAAAAGTGAAACTCTGGATGATTATTATGGTGAGTGTTTGAGTAAAAAAATGAAATTTCGTAAGGCCCTACACCAATGAGTAATAAAATGAAATTAAAAATAACATAGGGGAGCAGAAACTAATTTACTGCATTGATACATACTATAGGACACATTTATCTCAGTTGTATCTAACGCTGGAGTGGTGTAGTCGTACGAAACATGTTTTTACGTATCAAATTCTATGTTTTCTTGCTTTCTCCAGTTTGTATTTTGACACCCAATTATAACACCTGCCATAATGTCTTAAAAGAATGCCCTTTAAAATCTTTTATTTTTATCAATCACAAGATTTGTGTGTGCTATATTCGGAGTCTGAATATAGCTTAAATGTAAAAGATTATTTTTTAACAAAAATAGACAATATAAGTATATACTTATTTGTTTCAACCTACGTACGAAAATAGTCATTAGTAAGAAAGAGAACAAAGAACTTCACAGTTGCATTTCCATATGTGCAAAACAACTCGGATGAATGTAAAAATGTTTCTAGAAAGGTGGCCGCATTGCCGCGTGCATACTATGTCCGGAGCAACCGGAACATAGACGCATGCGGTATAAATCTTGTGATCGATCAAATGGACGAATTTTAAAGTAAAAAGACATTATTTTAAGACATTATGGCATGTGTTGTAATTAGATGTCAAAACACAAAATGGAGAAAGCAAGAAAACATAAAATTTGAAACGTAAAAACATGTTTTATATGACTACACAACTGCAATGTTTGACAGGACTGAGACAAAAGTGGTAGATAGTATCTATCAATGCAGTAAGTTAGTTTCTGCTCCTCTATGTTATTACTCAATGGTCACAACCCTCGGCAATGAGGAATAAGGTGAAGAGGGATAGAGAGCCTTGAAGACGCAAATGTGACCTTGATATTATTGTTGCAAGCGTGATATTACCGTTGAAGTCTTGGAGGTTGGCCGCCCAGCTGTCCATGGTGGTGCTGACCCCGTCTATGGTTGCCGCTACCCCCGGCTGCGCGACGACCTTCCTCACAGATGACCTGCCCGCTCCGGTGACCTTCAGGCACAGCATGAGGGCGCGCTTGTGCCAGCGCTTCATGTTCATCAGGTACAGGGACTCCAGACGGAATGGGTAAGTCTCCTGGAAGTTTAAAATGTGAAATTTGTGTCATTATAATGTAACTACAGTGGAGCCATCGCAAGAATGAAAATCTGATGTTTCTCACTAGTGATGGGAAATATAAGTTGCAATACTTGTTTGGATAACGATATAGTCAGGTATTTTAATCATGGATAAATTCAAGGATTCATTCAGGAAGCGTGTGTCTTCTACGAAGAAGAAACACGAACTGATGAATTGTTGTTTTTTGCTCGAGGTCGAAGGTTGTAGGTACATTTATTGACCTTCGGTGATGCATTCACTTTCAGAAAGTTAAGTACATTGTGAGCTATGAGACGTATAGTTATGAGTAAAATAAAATAGCACACCTTCAGACACTTGACAAACTTCTGCAGGAGGCCGCTGTTGAAGAGTTTCATGGCGTGCTGCGTAGTGAACCCATCCATGTCCAGTAAGACCACGTCTCCTTTACTGGGGGCCTCCTCCTTGAATCTGAAAAATTCATCAAACAGTTTAGTAATCAAATAAAGTTTTGAGGTAATCAAAAAAAGGAGGAGGTGAAAAGCGAGTACAAGTGGCGGAGAGATAGAATCAGTGTCTTAATCCTCGTTAATCAAAAAATTGATTACAAATTAAGCACCGAAACCACAAACTCACATATCATACATAATCAATTCCAATTATGCATGTTCTCGATTTATAGAATTTTAATTTATCAAAATAAGCTGTAATTTTTTCCATAACAAGTTTTTTTTAAATGAAAATATTATTGCTTTCTGTGAATATTTGTGCCAGAGCCACATTTATGGAGCCGAAGAGCCACATACAGCTCTAGAGTCGCACTTTGCCGACCCCTGGGTTAGACCATGGTCCATTTGCAACTTTTTTATCTGCCGAAGTTTCGCTTTCTGGAGCAGAAAGCATTTTCAAGGTGAGTTATCAAAGTGCCGAGGCGGTCTACGTTGTCTTCGCGGTCGTTTGTTGATGTTAACTGGCTGGAAATTTGATGGGTTGTCTTCATGAGGTTCCAGTTGCAGGGCATTTTGGACAAAATCGGTTTCCAACAAGTGTGAATAGCTCCATACATAATGTTCTGCCACTCGAATCTCCAATTAATATACGGATCCGACACCCGACAAGTAGGAATGGGCTCTTAGGTGTGGTGGGTGGGGTGGTGCAGCTTTTTTATCTGCCGACGTTTCGCTTTCACAAGAGGAAAGCATTCTCAAGGCATTATCAAAGAAAGCGCGTAATACTTCTAGCCAGTCACATTGCTTTGAGAATGCTTTCTGCTGACGAAAGGAAAAGCTGCAAATAGACCATGGTCTAACCAGAAAAACAACAAAAACCAATTGTTATTATTTCTTTGTTTACCTTATATCAGAAACCATGAAGAATCTCTTGAAGAATGCTTTTGGATCAAAGTTCTCTGGTTCGATTCCTGGCAGCAGTTTAATGTAAACAACTCGGAAGCCATCTTTTGTCGTGTTTGGTAAACAAAAGTAGTATCTGAAATTAAAATTAAAATTATTTTAAAAAAGTCATCAAATTTGTCGGTGGTATGGCCGAGTTGGTAGAGGCGCATGTTCGACTAGCGTATTCAGAACAGAATAACGTTAAAAAAAAATTAAATTAGGCTGATTTATTTGGTGAGCGCTGTTTTTGTGTGTATCACACCTCAAGAGCCCTCTGCGAGCTTGGTCGACGCTGTAGAAAGCGCCAATTCTCAAGCAAGACCCAGTTGTTGTAAGGCTGGATGGACCTTTTGATGACCGGTCGTTGGTAAAGGTTTATGAATTTTTCAACCCCGCGAAGAGCAAATTTGAAAATATTTTTTGTGCTCCGCTGGGATTCGAACCCATGACCTTCCAGTTACGAGTCCGAAGTGTTACCACCTGGACTACGGACCGGTCAACGTTGTTTCGAACCACGTCTGGCTCATTTGACCATAACTTCTACCCTAATTCAACAGATGCCAACAAGCTTCTGCTTTCGCATGAAGACAACTGGCGAGGCAAAGTAGGTTAGTGAATTGCATTCCTCTTCACAAATCTATTTAAAAAAATATGTAATGGGGACAAAAAGGCTGGGAAGAAATGTGATGTCACACGGATGGATTGCTTAGGAAAATAAAAAGTGGATTTTTTTTAAATTAAGGCAAACAAGACTCCTTGGCAAATATTTTTTATTAAATCTTATTGAATGCTCTTTATTTTTTTTTAACTGTAACGTTAAAAAATCCATATTAGTAAGCTTGAAAACATTATACAGTCTGTTATTTTATTCACTGATGTCACAATTTTTTTGTCTATGCCCCCCCTGGCTCTTCCTGGGTACGCCCATGATGCAGACCTTTGACGTTAGCCGACCGACAAAAAAATCCAATTTCAATTAGTGTTAATTGTTCCTTGACTTATAGGTTGGTATGCGGCTGACCACCCATATTGTAAAAAATGGTTCACTTTGCCAATGTCACCGCTGTTTCAGGGAAGGTCAGCAAGAGTTGCAGGGCTTATGCTCATTTGAGATTGGGTTTTTATATTGTAGGTCCGCATGCAGCATGTGTGAGCACGACATATGCATGTCTGCTTGTGGGAATGCATTTAATTATGAACCTCAAATGATACATATCTTTGCAACTTAGATTTAGATTTAATTGAGTTCTTATCAAAAGTCCAGTCGATAGTTCAGTTGATTGAAACCATGCTTTCAAAGCCAGGCAGTTAAGGTTCAATCTACATCACGGGTGTGGCGTGTGGGAAATGATTTCCCGTTTCAGTGATTTTTTCCACACAAGAAATGCTATCTCCCTTACTCGTGAAAATAAACAGGTTCCACTCGCTGCATGCAGCAATAAGTTGCACAATTTCTGCAGCTCACTTGCAGTTTTCCTTCATTGACTGATTACAGAAAATTTAATGAATAATTTTATTGCAAAGAAATTATTTTAATCTTAGAAAATAATTTCACATAGTTAGTGAGTTTATTTTCACCGCAAGAAATTAAAAGTTCTTCACGTTTTCTTAAATAATAACATATTTTTCTTAAAAATAGATAAATAAATAAACTTACACTGATTGGCAGCTCTTTAAAATTTCATCACTTTCCACATTCCTATGTGAAAAGATTTCATAAAATCCATCCTTTGATCTCGCTTTGAAATATTTTAATAAGAATTTCTGCGTCTTCTGTTTATTCATTTTCTTTAAATTCATTATATTTGTCACAAAATAATCGTTTTCTTCCAACATTCCCAAATCATTTTTCAACCATTGCAAAACATCAGCAATTTTCTCGCCATCTTTGGTTTGTATCTCTGCTATTTTTTCTTTATAAAGCTTTGACTTTTCACACGCAGATGTCAGCTCAGGCATTTTGATATTTTTATTTATTTCACAATATTATTTACAACACGGCGTTTAAGGTTATACGAGAGCTTAAGAAGATTATTAATATCGGGACTAAAGAACCTCTTTAATTGTTTTATGAAACTAAAATCGTAATTTTATGTCAAATAACTTTGACTCACCATGATTAGATGGCGTTACTCCCCAGCGATTTAGTTTTTATAAACTTTTGGATAAACGCTATGGTTAGGTAAACGCTTTTAGAATTCACCGGTAGGGCTTAGAAACTTTTCTTAGCCATTTTGTGTTTCTTTTTTATAATATATCAAAAAAATCCTGACTTTCATTAAAAGCAATAAGTTGTACATTTTTTAAATAAAAGTATTTACTTTATTTCGAAATAAATTAATTTATTATTTGTTACACATTTCATTTTTCACAAAAATGTATAGAAAGTAACACAACGCTCCTTGAGAGCGTTTTACTTTTTATATAATTATTGTACAACGCCATGGTTGTGTTTACTGTATATTCAGATAAAAGATTCAGCACACATAATTATAGTGTTGTAAACAAACTATAACAATTTATTGCACCTTGAATACAAACACGGATTTGTGTGCAGAGCACATAATATTTTAATTTACCACCAGTGCGTTCCGCTGTTCCTCACCATTTTTTATAAATTATTGAAGTGTAGGTCTCAGTGGTAGAGAACCAGTGTATTAAAACAAATTTGGCCATAAAAAATATTTTCATTATATTTAGGTCTCATTTTCTATCTTGAATTATAAGTTAGTATAAGGCTGACCACCCATACTGTAAGAAATGGTTGAATCTACCAATGTCACCCCTGTGTCAGGGAAAGTTAGCAAAAGTTGCAGGGCTTATGTTTTCTCAAGCCAGACCCAGTTGTTGTAAGGTTGGGTGGACCTTTCAGTGACCGGTCTTTGGTAAAGGTGTATGAATTTTTCAACTCAGCGAAGAGCACATTCGAAATATAAATGGTATATTTTTTGTGCTCCGCCGGGATCCGAATCCACAACCTTCCATTTACGAGTCCGAAGTGTTGCCACTACGGACTACGGACCGGTCCAAGGTGATTGTATAGGTTTCATTTAATTGTATACCTACATACTTCAGTCCTCAATACATTGAGTTAAGAGATTTTGGTTTGCATTATATTAGATAAGAATCAAAAGTTTGCATATTAGAACAATGGTTTCCAAACTTTATGCTACCATGCCTCCCCAAAACAGCTCTTTTTTTCGTGACTCCCTTCATCTCCTTCATCTTGTCCATAAAATTCCTGTCGACGGGGATGGAGTAGTCACGTCTTTTGAAGTTAGCTCCCTCAAAAAAAAATTCGCGCCTCCCTTTTCGCGTTTTATTTTTAAATTTCATACTAATATTTTTGGCGCCCCCCCTAGCCATACCTTGCGCCTCCCATGAGAGGCGCCCCCCCTCCCCCCCTTCAGTTTGGAAACCGCTGTATCAGAATGAACTTTAATACCTACTTTTTTATATGACCTTTCTGATTGAAGATTAAGTATGTACTCGTTTACTTTCATTTTCGTCTTCATATCCAAAATGTTATTTATTTAAAAAATGAAAAAAGGTTTCAGATTACTTTACAGGGAATGTTACGAATACTTGTGAGGGCGTGAGTATGTGTTGAGTAGGTATGTAGCCTATAAGTGTGTGTGCTACTGGACTTTACTCGGGTACGACGAGAGCAACGCATCTAAGTATTATATTATGCCTGTATAGTATAATAATATACCGTGGATGCGTAGCTTTATACACATTGTTTATACAGCAAAATGAATACTTTTCTTCCAATAATTAAACTAAATGATGGAATATATTCTAAGCATATACTTACCCCACTGGTTTGAAGTTCATATAATATAATAAATCTAATAAACTATAAATAAATAAAAACATAGACATTTTCGGAATAACAAATCTACTTCTACCGTTTTAATAAATCAATTAAGCAACATTGGGCGCGGATAGTACTTAGATGGGTTACCGCTCAGGTACACCGCGTGTCGTTGGCATCTTGGACCGGTCCGTAGTCCAGTGGCAACACTTCGGACTCGTAAATGGAAGGTTGTGGATTCGAATCCCGGCGGAGCACAAAACATATACCATTTATATTTCCAAATGTGCTCTTCGGTCACTGAAAGGTCCATCCAACCTTACAACAACTGGGTCTTGCTTGAGAATTGGCGCTTTCTACAGCGACGACCAAGCTCGCAGAGGGCTCTTGAGGTGTGATACCAATGTGTGATACACACAAAAACAGCGCTCACCAATTAAATCATCCCAATATTATATATTATTATTAATTAACAAAATAGCTAAATAGCCAAAATAACAACATAAGTCATCAGAAATGAGATAAATATACTTACTTTTGTTTTGTATTGTAGATACTGCAGATCTGTCGATACTTACGAGATGTTGTCACTAGAAGGTTTTGACTTGAAATGCTGCCATCAATGAATGCTGCATAAATTGCACGTCGCGGATGCGCGGTTTTAGCTCAATCGATGTATTGCATTGATGTATTGTAACTATCTATAACCTATAATCTAAGCTGCAAAGATATGTTAACATTTAAGGCTCATATTAAATGCATGCCCACAGACAGGCACATGTAGGTTCGCGCCTACACATTCTGCATGTGTGCATACAAATAAGCAAAACCTCACATGAACATAAACCTTGCAACTCCTGCCGCCGTTCCCTGAAAAGGTGTGGCATTGGCAAAAGGGAACCGATTTTTACAGCACGGGTGGTCAGCCTCATACCAACCTATGAGTCAAGGAGCTACTTACTGAATATGCTAATATAGTGTGACTTTTTGTTTTACATGTCCGATTCAAAACACTCTGAAAGTACTGTTATAAAGTACTCGTATTGTATCAAGTCGATAGCTCAGTTGGTGTATAAAGTGCTTGCATTGCATGATGAGAGCTCGGGTTCGAATCCCACCGAGGGTGTCAGAAATGATTCCCGGTTCGGTGTTTATTTCTAACCCAAAATAAAATACCGTCGAGGTGTACTCAGCCTTCACAATAAATTAGTACCAGTCCCGGGAGCTGGTAAACCTTCCTTTCAACTGAAGTGGTTGGCGTGAGGCCGGCCCCCTAACCTATAAATCATTCTAAAAATATAAATAGGTTCCTTCGCCACATGCGTAGCCCTTCGAGGATAACGCGGCTAGAAGTTATGCTTTATGTGTAGCTTAGCCACGTACTCATGACATTTATGTTAGATTTCGACGGAACTGAGTTGTCTTGCACCAGTTGAAATCTCGTCCGTAGCGTCAATCACTAGACTAAAATAACGGCCTGAATGCCTATGAGCATACAATGGCCGATCTACAGTCTAGTGGTTAACGCTTATGACCTATACTCTGATGGTTGTGACTTCGATTCCCGGTGGAGCACAAAAAAAAATCAAATTGCTCTACGCTGGGTTCAAAAAATCATATCATTTCAACAAAACAGGCTGGCCAGCAGAATTCCTTCCAGATAAATGAATTTCGCTTTGGAATTCAAATTAACTATTTCTATAAAGTCATGTGCAGCTCTCCGTACAATTTCTTCCAACAGATAGTGAAGCTTTGCAAACCTAGTGGCATATCTGTATATATACGTACCATACTACAGCGTTTATGTATATACAATTATACATACACAACATTTCTCTCTCGTGCATTTCCGTCAATATACGAAGATATCCGAGTACGATATACCCGAAGTATTAAATTCTCGTAACTATAGGAAATAGACCGCATGCGAAAAATGTATCGAATCTTAAACAGCATCTCGAGCTGACGTTTTGGTTTTCATGCATTTTTGTGCCTGTTTGGTTCAGTTTTAACGTAAACGCTTGAACTCCGTTACACTAAATTTCGGTCGCCTAATTTTTTGGTCAAAAACGAAGATGATTTAAAATTTTAAGCTCAGTTCGCGAGACCGCCGCAGGATTCCGTGGCGCCAAAGACTGGACCATTTTTAGTATGAAAATCTTTATTTTTCCATTATAAATTATAAATTAGAGGAGAAAAAATAAAACAAGCAATGCATTGAAAACATAAAAAATATCACTTCAAATCCTAAAAGGAAAATAAACCATTAAAAGACGAATTTAGCTACAATATCGTATGCAAAATTTGGGTACTGTTTAAATAGTCATAAAAAATCAATGAAAAGTAAAAAAAAACAACTAACAAGTAGATAAAATAAAACTAATCAAAATGAATGTTTTGAAATAAAAAAAAGTTAGGATTTATTCATAAGAACAGTGGAAATCTCCATTTAAGGTATCTCCGTAGATAAAATTATTTTGAATCGGTTTTTTATGGAAAAAAATACCTAATTTTATGTGTTAATTTAAACTGGAGAAAAAATACTACCTTATCATTCAAAATATGGGTTATTTCGGTCATCAAAGTTGGGCGCGCTGACCTCTCAATCACCCTTAACGTTTCCTTTGTTTGAAAAACTGTTGCAAACTATCATAGTTTATTAGCAGACATTATTATGCAAAAATATGTACATTTTTACGATAAATATGATAAGGTATCACATCAAAGCTTAATGGCACCGCGTTGATAACGAAAACACACACAATACATTAATTTCAATGAGATAAACGCAAACACACAAATCACTTCCTATCCCGCCATTTTCATCTGTCAAAATTTATGTTCGAAATTCAAACGGAAAACTTTTGTTTGTTTTTTAAATTTGAATGCTGTTGTATATTTTGACAGATTGGTATTCAGATTGTGTTTATATCGAAAACAATGTAAGTACCTATAGGTACATATCGTCTATTATCGACAAATTTTATTTTGTGTATTGGATATCAAAAATTATTGGTTTATTTTTTGTTGCCTGTTTTCAAACTTTCAAGCGATTAAAATATAATTTTTGTATGTTTTAATTTTAAATCGAAAACTTTTATTCTTTTTTCAAAATTTGTAACCTATTGCATTTGACAGGGCTGTACTTAGAACATATTTCGTCGAGTAATTTAAGTTTTTTAAATATTATTTTTAATAATTACCTAATGCACTTTTTAATTACGCACAGAGTTGAAACGCAACCGTTTTGATCGGCTCTCGTATCTAACTGGCGTCTAATATTGTGTCTGTTGAACGAAAAGGAGTAAAAACAAGTCTTGCGGCGTTACATGGCGTCTAGAGGTCTGCGAGTCGCTGACTTTGAAAGATAACGTGGCCTTCGCGGAGAATGGCTCGCTGCACAAAAAGGTTTTCCTGTTTCAACAATACACCAACCATAACAGACGACAAATCTAATCATTATAATATTAATTTGGAAACTAATTAACATAATTATTATTTAGGTACCTATTTCGTCTCCTTAGTGCTTGTTTGTCTTATGTTATAATAATCTATAATCTAAGTTAAGGATATATTCATTTAAAGCTCTCAGATGTATACCTACCTACAAACAAACACGTGTAGTTCGCGCTTACAAATGCTGAATGTGTACTTACAAATAAAATCCAAACCTCAAATGAACATAATCTCTACAACTTTTGCCGACCTTCCTTGACACAGGGGTGACATTGGCAAAGTGAACCATTTTTTACAGTATGGGTGGTCAGCCTCTTACCAACCTATAAGTCAATGTTCATAAGAGGTAATTTCTCATGAGTAAAGTGTATTATGTGCACTGAGCCAATGTGTAGGTAGGTATTATGAAAACTGGATATTGATATTAAAAAAATAAAAAGCAACTCTAACATTTTCGTGTTTTACGTTTTTTTCTTATGTCAGATTGTGTAGAATGTGATTCCTAAGACAAATTCATTGACAGGTCATCTTTGAATCAAATGGTAGATAAGGCAAACAAGCACTGTGCGGATGATCTATAATTAATAATCTGGACTTCAAAGTATTTAAGATTCATACTTCATGGGTTAGGTACATAATCAGGCACGTGTAGGTTTTCTCTTACCTATATGTACATTGAACATACTGAATTGATAATAATAATGTTGAGATGATGTATTTGGTGAGCGCTGTTTTTGTGTGAATCACACCTCAAGAGACCTCTACGTGCTTGGAGATTTCTGTGGAAAGCGCAAATTCTCAAGTAAGACCCGATTACTGTAAGGCTGGATGGACCTGTGGTGACCGGTCTTTAGTAAAGGCAGATACCTACAGTATTTCTTAACCCAGGGAAAAGCATATTAATTTGAAAAGTGATTTTTTTTTGTGCTCCACCGGGAATCGAACCATCTTCCTTTTAATCATGACTCAAAAGCGTTAACCCCTAGACTACTTATTGATCTTATTGGTTGCTCAAACGCCTTGTCACTTAACGTGTGACATTTTCCCACCGAGAAAAAAAACAAATTTTAATCATCGTTGCTGAACACGTTTTGAGGTCATTTTCGATATTTAATCAGAGTCTTATTCAATTTTCATTTTTCGGGCACATACTCTTTATTATATATATGTATTTACATATATTTTTGCGTCTAAGGCAGCGGTTTCCAAACTTTATACTACCATGCCTCCCTAAAAAGATTTTTTTTTCGCGCCTCCCTTTCTTAATATACATACTAATACTACCATAGACACATTTTTGGCACCTCCCCTAGCCATAGCTCGCGCCTTCCCTGGGAGGCGCGCCCCCCAGTTTGGAAACCGCCGGTCTAAGGAATCGAGAAACTGTTGAATCATATTTTTATTTGTAAACCTGAAAAACTCTATGACCATGCTTTTTGCGATTTAGATCTAAAAGGTTTAGGTATGTTTTAAAAATTGTAGCCAGTGCACTAAAAAATATTATAAATTAAAGGAAAATAAGCCCAAGTACCTCCCTGTCAAATTTGATGAGACATTTATACGTCACAGGTATACCGTTTTCCATTACTCATTTTTTGTTTACTTTTTAATAATTACACGTAGGTGTATTATAACTATTCATCTTCGTCGCTATGACACACGCTCTTTCGCATTGATGTGTCGAGAAAACTCAACACATGACGTAGTATCGTTAACACAAATTTTCACAGCACTATAAGCTATATATCGATATCTCAAAGTTAAACTGAATAAGTGACATAGTAAGATAAGTAAGCTAACATGGGTTTCTCAGATAAATGCACATTTTTTCCTATTTTCTCCGAGAGAAAACACTGAGTGAATGTGAAAATTCTGTAGTTTACAAGTTTTTCATGAGCACTTCCTTATAACTAGTTCACTTATTTGAGAAGTTACAGACAATAAAATGTTTTATCCACGATTTCTCAAATCAGGAAATCAGTATAGGTACTTATTCAGTTTTACCTTTAAGGTGGCGATATGTAGGTACCTAACGCCACCGTCCAATGTTTTTAATCATGTTATTATTATGATGATCTAGCTGACGTTTCGGTCATGCCTGTGTGCCGCCATGACACATACTAACTACACGCTGCTCTGCATTATTAGATTGATGTGCAAATAATCTCTCATTATTAATCTAAATGCTTGGTTACACGAGCTTAGTAGGTCCTCGTTACTAATACTTGCCACTTGCATTTATGGGTAACTACAGATCTGTAAATTTTACTCTCTACAAAACACTGAACAAGCATTTTCTCACATAAATATGCCCTCGAGACCTGTATTTTATTTTACGTTTGGGTTTGCTCTCAAAAACATTTTTTTAGGGCTTAAATGAAAAAAAAAACATATAATCAGGCCCGGATTAAGGGTGGTTCGAGCGGTGCGGCCGAACCAGGGCCCCGCGTCCTAGGGGCCCCAAGACGTTTTATACAAATATTGTTAAATGACTTATACCTTTTTTTTACTCTCGTTGTCTATACTTGTTTTTATGGTAGGCGAGGATGAAGGGGCGGGAGTAGGGTAGAAGGGATTTGCAGTCCCTCATGACTTTCCCCGCACCAGGGCCCCCAGTGGTCTTAATCCGGGCCTGCATATAGTGCAAATTCTTAACGTATTGTCCTTGAAGGAGTCTCATGTTTCGTGTTGAACTTATTTATTTTTACAGGTTAGCGAGACGCCCTTATCTTAACTACTTTTTAAGTGGGGGTTTCCCAGCTCCCGAGGTGGCGGGTTCTCATTTCTTGCGAAGGATGAATAAGCTTTGCTCGTATTTTATTTTGGGTGTAAAATAATAAAAATAGGAAATCATTATCGATTGGGGATGGTGGGGGTCGAACCCTGAAGCGCTATTCTGCTAAATTCCTTACACTTTGGATATCAATCCAAGTCGTAGTTTTCTAGCTATCTCGTCGCCTTAAGGTCGTAAGGAATTAAGCAGAATAGCGTTTCTGATTATGCAAGAATGCAAGCATTCTACCAACTTTGCCATCGACTGGTCACTTACGTGTGTAGTGCATTTTTTAAATCAAACATTTATTAAATTGCTTAGTCCATTTGAACTCGCCACACACTTTTGTAGATAGACGGACTTTGTTATGAATCAGTTTTTATACAGTGATTGAGTTATTGGACTCTGCTATCTGCGCAGAATCAACGTGGATATAATTATTTATGCAGTCTTGTTACAGAGATCAACTTATGATAATGCAGATTTCACACTGTTTTTATGCATAAAAATATAAACAAAACATTTGCAGGGCTGCCATCTTGAAGAAGAAATAAATGACACATTACGAATCGACACGTATCAAACTGAACGTAGTGAAAATTTGAACAGACGTCGCCATCTTGTTAAACGCCACTTTTGATAGGATGCGACCCCCTCGGGGATAACGCGGCAAGAAGTTACACTACACGTGTAGCTTAGTTGCGTTGCGTTGCGTAATGATATATTACCGCGTTCACTTTTAATAAAATTGTAGTTTTTTTACAGTATTTAGGTTTTAAAAAGTTGATTACATAATACTATGGTTCACTCTGTAACTTCTGTAGTTACAGAGTGAACTGGATTGGGCGTTAATGGATCACTCCAGCTCCATAGGACCGCAGCCTTTATTTATAAGTGACCAAGGCCTATTCTCGCGTGTTCCCGACTAGCCGAGACGCTTCTAGAATGGATATTTTCAGAGAGTACCAGAAGTATCAACAGTTCAAATTGTCAAACACTCACGTCTACACACACACACATACACAGCAAGCAAACACAATCACAAAAACACGCAGGCATGAACCTATACATTCGTAACAATAACGTAATGACGGCTGGATTGCTAAAGTAAAGAAGTATTTGGTTGAAGAAGAACAAAATAAAACCCATTGATTTTAGAAGTTCTAAGGCCGCAAAGACAAAACAGCGCCCCCCTTTAGCTGTCATAAAAATTCAGTATAAGACGTGTACATCTTTACTGTCTCAAAGTGGCTTTATTACCTGTAAAAATAAATAGGTTCTATACCCCACATGCAACCCTTTCGATGCCAACTATATGTGCAGCTTAGTTGCGTTTGCACCTAAAATTAAAGTGTTTTTTTTTTTTATCTATTCCGAGTCTATTTGTATGGAAATTAACATCCGCTAAAAACCAATAAAACACAGCTTTGGCATCAACCCATTCTATTTAATTAATTAATTAGTTAATCGATTGATTAATGATTAATTACACGGTGTTAACTACATTTACAATTAACAAATGTAAACTATACTTCCGCCATGTTTTTTTAAAAATAAAATAAAACGAATTTCGTCATTTAATTATAACTTGTAAACAAGGTTTTTTTTACCGACTTCTCATTTCCTAGTATTGTTTTCAAGTCAGTGAACAAGTGTCCTTGTAAAAATTGTTGACAGATTTTTTTAATCATTTTTGTTTTGGTCACTAAACCATAAATATAAAATATTTATTTGGTGAGCGCTGTTTTTATGTGAATCACGCCTCAAGAGCCTTCTACGTCCACAGTTTACACAGTACAGTGGTTGAATAGTATCTCAAGCTACAAAGAGTTTTGGTCCTTATTTTATGCCAAGATTTTTTGCAGTTTACGAGTCCGTAGCGTTAACCACTACACTACAGACCGGTGAAGAGACATTATCTAGGTCTGTGGTCCTAGATTATCGACTTTGATTCTTTACAATTCGTATATTTTTTATTTATTTTTTAAGAAATCCTGTGCGGGAGGCTCCCTAGATTTCAGAGACTCTAGGGGTCTATGACACTTGTTGTAGCGCCGCAGAGGTGTTTACGAGCTTGCTCGTCACTACAAAGCGCCAATACTCAAGCAAGACCCAGTTGCTGTAAGGCTGGATGGACCTTAAGTGACAGGTTTTTTTTTTTTTTTAAGAAATCCTGTGCGGGAGACTCCCTAGATTCTAGAGACTCTAGGGGTCTATGACACTTGTTGTAGTGCCGCAGAGGTGTACGAGCTTGGTCGTCACTACAAAGCGCCAATACTCGAGCAAGACCCAATTGCTGTAAGGCTGGATGGACCTTTGGTGACCGGTCATTGGTAAAGGTTTTATGAATTTTTCAACCCAGCGAAGAGCAAATTTGAAAATCTAAATGGTATGTTTTTTGTGCTCCGCCGGGAATCGAACCCACAACCTTCCCATTCAGAGTCCGCAGTGTTACCACTGAGCTACGGACCGGTCAAACGGTCTTTGGTAAGGTTTTATGTATTTTTCAACCCAGCAAAGAGCAAATTTGAAAATATAAATTATATTTTATTGTGCTCCACCGGGGATTTGAACCCACAACCTTCCATTTACGAGTACGAGTATGCTCTACCTGAGATTCACAAAAAAACTTTATCAGCTTATGGACCCTGGGAGATGAGGACGTCCAGCTATCTCTCCACCTCCAGGAGGTCTCCCAGCTGGGCATTGGCCATTTGGCATCTCATTAGCTACGATGTGTGCGAGGCTTTCATGACTCATTCTGGAGGCGTACAGATTTTTTTTTCAAAAATTTCTATCGTAGAGAATAACAAAACATATTTTTTAAAAACAGAATATTGTATTTTATAAAAAAAATATTTTTCCTAGATTCCGTTTATCTTAACTATCAAAATATGTACACAGACAGTGTGATAAGGTTGAAAACACAAAATATTATCGTCGTATAATGCAAAATTTAATGGTTAATTATAATAGTTGCTGGCCCTCTGGCCTGGAACCACCTGCCACATCATGTGAGAGAGCTAGAGGACCATGGAAAGTTCCGGAATGCACTGAAGACAAGCAAATTTCTGGCATCGTTTGCACAAGCGCCGTTGGAGTGATTACATCACGAAACGGCGCTATAAAGAAATCAACAACTCATCATCATCATCATAATTAATTGAAAGAAGGCGCTGAATAAGTACCAAAATTTTCAGTATTCAACAAAGTATATATTGTTATGATTTTACTTGGGGTTCTTTTAATTAAATTGTGATTTAAATGTATTTTTACAATTCAGGTTACAATGTACTCTTCACTCTCTGCTAACAGTGGTGTTCGCGTTACAATGATCAAAGCGACTCTGTCCGTCCCACAGAATCTTTGCTCGTATTTGTAGGTACGAAAGAGACGATTCTTGCATTTTCTAGAACATGGTAGATACTTCCTAGTAGATGGTACTAGTGCATTGTTCCACACTATAATTAATATTATATTTTGTATTGTTTATGTATAAACACTGTGAAAATTCATATTCAATAATTTATTTAGTTTAAGGATTTACTTAAATCAAACACTGTTTTATATTTTCACTTTTACAATTATTTATTCTTTACTCAATCAACCAATTTTTTTTAAATAAAATAATATTGAATAATATTTTCTTTCTTTAATTGAAAGATTCAAACCTTTCAATTAAATAAATAAAATTTTATTGAATATGAATTTTCACAGTGTGAATACACAAACAATTCAAAATATAAAAATAATATTGCAATGTTATTTTAATTTTATTAATTTTATTGAATGTTTATCTAAATTTATATGATTTTATTGAATGACCACACAATTTGATTGTAATACTTTATGGTACCATAGACTTTTATTTAAAAAATAATATACTTGACGATGATCTAAGATCGAAAACGATAGTAAAATTAAAGAATAAATAATTGTAAAAGTGAAAATATAAAACAATATTTGATTTAAATCTTTAAACTAAATAAATTATTGAGAATAAATATTGTTATGATTTGACTTGGAGATATAAGTTACAATGTACTGTTCACTCTTCACTCTCTGCTTACAAGTCTTCGCGTTACAATGGTCAAGGCGACTCTGTCTGTCTTACAGAATCTTTGCTCGTATATATTATATGTGTGCGGCAGAGACGATTCTTGCATGTTCGAGAACATGGTAGATACTTCCATAATGAGGATTGTTCCACACTATACCAGAGTGTTCGACACTATGCCAGAGACATCACACGCACCTATCAGCGTGCCTAGGCTCACGTCCACACGAACTCATACGTTCGTACTTAAATAAAAAAATCATATATAGATCAAACAAAATAAACACAATTTTTGAGTAGGTACAGTGGCATAAGCCCTTGTCTTATCTCCACTAAGCCACACTTAGAAGCTGACAATACTAATCCCCTAAGCTCCACTGAATGCTTCATGATAAACAGGCGAGATTACGGAATAAAGAACAGCTTATATCTTGGGATTAACGGCAGGGAATTCCTAAGTTAACAACGATTTACCTACTCAAATCTCATCTCTACCCAGCTCAAGTAAAATAATTAAAAATATAAATTTACGCACACATGTAGAGGAAATCAATTTTTTTTATGGAAGTTCGTGTTGACATTTACGCTCACTGGAGACGCTGTTAAATCTTTTCGTGACGATTATTCAACTTTTTTACTTCATCCAACTACAGTCGTCCCCTTATTGCTTGCATGTCTTATGCCCATCAGTACCTACCCTGAGTACGAGTTGCAACACTTGGGTAAAGTAAAGTTTAAGGAAAGTATTAAAGAGTGGTTTCTACGATGGGCTTCTTCAGCGTGATCATACTTCACGCTGAAGAAGCCCATCGTAGAAATGGGCGAAACGTCCGGAAGCTCCAGCTCCCACAGACCACGGCAACAGATCCCGGAAAACTTCACTCCAGCATCATCAGCCGGCCGTGTAAGCCTAAAACTCTTATTCAAAGAGTGGTTTTCCCCAAAATTTGCCGTTTTTGTTTGTTTGAACTTGATTTTCTTTATCACTGTAACTCTTTGTTTAGGTACTTATGTTATTTGAGGTTAGAATTTTAATTTGTAAGTGCGCATGTACTTACAACATGAGCTTGTGGACATGCATGTTAATATATATGTGCAACTTTGATTATAGATTATATTATTATATCTTACCTTATTAACTGTACTGTGCTGTATCCTGCGGCCGTTCCACTAGGGGTGGCCGGTACGTCCGCAGATGCGTCTCCACTTTTTTCTGTCCTTCATCACTTTCTTCATACATACTCTTCTCTTATTCTCACTCTACAGGTTCAATTCTTTCGAAATCTCACCTATTTGGTATGCTACACTTTGAAAAATCCAGTTGCTGTAAGGCTGGATTGTGAAGATGAAGGTATAGGATATACAGAGTGAATCCTGGATATACAGGTGAAAACTGATGGATATGAATGAACCGAGAAAAATATTTCTCCATAAGAATAAGTGAAGGGGACTCTGCAGAGGTTTTGTCCACCTCTAGTGGAAAGGCGACAGCGTTACAGTTACTGGATGAGACTTTGAGGCCGGGTTTTGTGAAGGCTCTCTTCATCCCCGTAATGTATGTAGGTTTGTGGCAGAAGGACCCACAGTACCTCCATGGAAGCTTATACAAAGCTATAACTTTTTTTATCATGTGGTGGAAGATCTTCCCGGGAAGTAAAAAGCAACGGTACGACAAAATAAGAATCTCTAGGAAAGAGGCGTGCCCATGACTAAAAAGTAAGTGGTCCAATGTTACAGAAGCTTTTTGTTAAAAAAAATAATAAGAACTTAATCTGGTGAGCTCTTTTTGTGTGCATCACACCTCAAGAGCCCTCTGCGAGCTTGGTCGTCGCTGTAGAAAGCGCCAATTCTCAAGCAAGACCCAGTTACTGTAAGACAGGGTGGACCTTTTGATGACCGGTCTTTGGTAAAGGTTTATGAATTTTTCAACCCAGCGAAGAGCAGATTTGAAAACGTAGACGCTATATTTTTTGTGCTTCGCCGGGATTCGAACTCACAACCTTCCATTTACGAGTCCGATGTGTTACCACTGGACTACGGACCGGTCTTAGTGCTACTTCTTGCCGCGTTTTCTCCGATAGTATAGCATGTGGGAAGTGGAACCTATTTTTTTACATGTAAGGATACAGGCCTTACGCCAACCACTTCACTCAAAGTGCAGGGTTTTTCCTGGTTCCGAGGGGAAAATTCTCGTTTCTTATGAAAGCCGAATAAAGCAAAGGATAGATAATTTTTTCAACCCAGTGAAAATGATTTTTTTTGCTGGAAATTGTACCCACTACTTACAGATTAGGAGTATGAGCGTGCAGGTGAAATACATAAGTGCAATTAATTATGCATGCGTAACAGAAAGATATCCAAGATACATGTTATCTTTTTATTTGACAAATTACGTGTACGAATAATCTTAAACTATTTTTAAAATTTAGATAAAAAGAATACAGGACTATGCCTAATCTATAATCCAAGTTGCAAAGATAAATAGCATTTAAGATTCATATTACATGCATTCCCATAAGCAGACACGTAGAAGTTCATGCTTACACATGCAAAGATCTTCACAGTGTCATTTCGTTTTGAACAAAACAACTTATGACAACTTAAAACAACTATACAAAAGGTATGGATGGACCAAATATCCGAAATTGCGAATGAATGGAATATCCAGAGTCATAATAAAAGAAGAGCCTGTATGAAAAAGATTATGACTCTGGAGGAAATGAAAGAAGTATGTAAGGACAGAAAGAAATGGCGGTTTATCTGTAATGTTGGCGGCTAAGGTTTGTTAAATTAGAATTTGTTTTGTGTTTAGTTTTGATGATATTATGATTCACTGATTTATAAAATGTAATTTGTCGTGTATGTACCTTGACTTAGGCTGGTTTTAGTGTCGCGCTGACAACACGCTGACCGTCAGCGCTGACAGCCAAATATATGAACTTGTCGCGCTGAAAGCTACGCGCCATTCTAAAACGCTTCCTACAAGTTCATATATTTTGAACGTACAGCGCGTTGTCAGCGCGACACTAAAACCAGCCTTATAGGTTGGTATGCGGTGACCACCCATGCTGTAAAAATGGTTCACTTTGCCAATGTCACCCCTGTTTCAGGGAAGGACGGCAAGAGTTGCAGGGTGTATGTCCATTTGAGATTTGGTTTTTATGTTGTAGGTTCACATGCGGCATGTGCAAGCGCGATTTTGTACGTGTCTGGTTGTGAGAATGCATGTAATGTGTATCTCCAATGCAACATATCTTTGCAACTTAGATTAGATTAGATTAGATTAGAAATAAACTGCAGTTTTGATTTGATTAATCAGAACCCGCTAAGAACGTAATAATATTACAACCAAATGGCTGCTTCTCTACTTCCCAAGAGGACAACTCCCGTTCTACAACAAATCCATGATGTAAAACAAATAGAAGAAGAAAAAGACTCGCGTTTTGGCTTTAAATAAATTCCAGTGCACGTGTACTTAACTTTCAATGTTTCTATCAAAGGAATTGCTTTATGGGGCAGACAATCATTGCCCTAAATTGATTCCAATCCAGGGCTGGAAGTCTCATCAACACGGTAATTCTTTCATCTTTTTCTTTCAATTCTGTCAATCCAAGATGGCCGCAAGTGAACAGCTGATTAGTCTTCTAATCTAATCTAATCTAAGCTGCAAAGATATATATCATTTAAGATTCATATTAAATGCATTCTCACAAGCAGACATGTATAATTTCGCGCTAATACATCGCACCTTAATAATAAAGAGAAATAACTCGAAAATTGGGAAAATCGAGATTTTGTAATAAAACGCAAACACGATGCGAGAAGAATAGGTAGAATGCGACAGCCGTTCAATTTGAACAAATATGACAGAGGTAAAACATCGGCCGCCTTTTTCATCCCATACAAGTTGTATACTGGTTGTCTGAACTTCAAACGTGATTTCCCAACATTAATGTTTTTTGAGTTATTGCTCTTTATTATTAAACGTGCGACATGCCTCATGTGGACCTACAATATTAAAACCCAATCTCAAATGAACATAAGCCCTGCAACTCTTGCCGTCCTTCCCTGAAACAGAGGTGACATTGGCAAAGTCATACAAATTATTATATTTTTCTTACAAATATTACCGATATTCGCTAGGTAAGAATTACCGTGGTGATGAGGCTTCCAGCCCAGGAAGGAGAAAGTGTTAGGATATGAGAACGTTCTGTTTCGCTTCATCTGTAATAATCTATAATTAAGGTTTGTCGGTGTTATGGCCGAGGGGGCCAAGTGGGCTGATCTTTCTATCGTATTTGGAATAGAATAACGCTGCTTCGATCCCCGTCTGGGTCATTTGACCATAATTTTGACCCTGATTCAACAGATGTTATTGGGTAATTATTAATGAATAATTCATTAAAATATACAATTATTAATAATTAATTGATGATATTGATACCTGCTTCTGGTCAGGCAGAATAAGTTGTTGAATTGCAATCCTCTTCACAAATCTATTTAAAAAAAATATATACATATATATTTGAGATTCATATTGAATACATTCTCACAAGCAAACAGATTTGAAGTTCTTCACTCCGGTTGGCAGTTTGTTCCACTCCACCGAACTCATGTCAGTCAGATAAGGTGGAGCCAAGCCATTGATGGCTTTATATACCATCAGACAAACATAGAAGACCACCCTCTCCGGAAACGAAGCCAGTGTAGTTTTTTTAACAGCGGAGTGATGTGAGCGAATTTGGGTATCCCGAATATGAGCCTTGCTGCCGAATTCAATACAGATTCAAAGTGGTTGAAATGCTTTTTTGGCTGACCACTATAAAGCGTTGAGCAATAATCAATCTGAGACATCACAAACGTAATCACCAGGGTCTTAGTTGCAAAGCTATAGGTATTACCTACATTCAAGATTAATATTAAATGCAATCCCATAAGCTGACACGTACAAGTTCTCGCTTACACATACCGCATGTGGACTAATCTAATCTAATTGAAGTTGCAAATATATGTAACATTAGGGATTCACATTATATGCATTCTCACTTATCACTGACTAACAGCATAAAAAACCCAATCTCAAATAAACATAAGCCCTGAAACTCTCGCTGACCTCACCTGAAACAACAGTGAACCAAATGGTTCTCTTTGCCAAAGTCAACCCTATCTGTTTCTCGCAAATCTCGCTTGTTGTAAATCAATCCAGTTCTTTCCTCAATCTGGACTGGTGAAATACTATCTTACGTCTCTCTTTAAAATTTAGCTAGATTGTAGGCTAGATTAGGGCAGTGAGTGGTGCGCCTTCAGTGCTCTTGTTTTTCCACTGTGGAACCCAGCACTGCATGTAAGTTTCAAGAGCCACCCCCCTCCCCCCACTCCTCACCCCCACACACCCTGCAGCTTTCCTCTCGCAGAGATTTATAACTCCTCCTTCCTCCCGGATTGAAATTCAGAATGCATTCTTTACTCCGAGTATACGACTTTAAGCTAAAACTCAATCATAGCGTTTAACAATATTAGTTTGTGCCATATGTGCACAATGGAAAGCACGAGTCTTACAATGGCTAATAACATGCAGTGGCATACAATACTTTTTTATACGACGCTGGAATAATAATATTAGAAATGATTCGTTCCGATTGAAATGAAATATTCCTTGACTTATAGGTTGGTATTAGGCTGACCACCCATAGGTACTGTAAAAAAATTGTATACTTTTCTGATGTCCTTGTTTCAGGGAAGGTCGGTAAGAGTTGCAGGGCTTATGTTCATTTGAGATTTGGGTTTTTATATTCTAGATCCACATGCGGCATGTGTAAGCGCGAACTTATTTGAGTCTGCTTATGGAAATGCATTTAATATGAATCTTAAATGTAACATATCTTTGTAACTTATATTAGATCAGAACATGTACACCTTATCTCAAACGAACAAAAGCCCTGAAACTTTTGCCGATTTTCCTGAAACAGGATTGACATTGGCAAAGTGAACCATTTTTTACAGTATAGGTGGTCAGCCTCATACCAACCTATAAGCAGGCCCGGATTAAACCCCCTGGGGGCCCTGGTGCGGGCAAGATCACGGGGGCCCCCCATACCCCCCTCCCCTCCCTAAAATTTCCCCCCCTCCCCCTCCCCCCCCCCCGACCTGAAAAAATGCTTTTAAGAAATTTAATTAATTAAGTAGTTTCAGATTTTCCAATGTTTCTCAAAAACTATTGACATTATATAAAAATCTTCTTCATTTGGAAACTTCACAATGCATAATTGTGTTATTAAAAAGAAAAAAATACTGCCGAAATAATAACAATAATAGCACATACAAATAAAAATGAAAGAAGTGAAAAATAAGTGTTTACTTTTAAATATATTTTGGGGCCCCTAAAGGTTCCCTGAGAGAAACTTTTATTTCTCAACTATCCATGTCTTTGTCTGTACGAAACGTTGCTTTTTGAGTCAAAAATGGTCAAAACAATATAACTATATCAATTTTCAGTATTTGTTCAGTCTTTGGGGGTCCTTCTGGGCGCGGGGGCCCTGGTTCGGTCGTACCGCTCGAACCGCTCTTAATCCGGGCCTGCCTATAAGTCAAGGAATACAAATAATAAATAACATTTATTTATATAAAAACAACAAAACCTTAAAAAGAAATCTACACAGAAAAAAAGTCCATACTTCCCTATACACAAATCAACATTGCAGATTAGCCGCCACTTCTTCCTGTCCTTACATACTTCTTGCATTTCATCCAGAGGTGGTGCTGGTTAAATTAAGAATAATTGTGTTTTCTTACAGTCGTTTGTGAAATTAATGTTGAATTGTTAATACACATTTATTATTTTGCAAATTAACAAATGAGAGTAGAAAAAAATTGTTTTGAAACTGGAGCAGCGTCTCCGGTGAGCGTTTTAATTTACGTACATTTCCGGTAAAACGCCAGCGTAGCGTTATATTCTTGGGGTCCTTTTTGACTTTTAAATCCACGGAGTATAAACTTCAGGGAGCTGCTGAAACATTTATCTTTGAGGGAGTCTGTGAAACAGATTGTATTTTTGCATACAAAATAAAGGGATTTATTTTTACCGAAGTAAGGCTTGTTTACTGTTCCATAACCTGTAAAATGGAACTGCACTAAGACGTTGATGTGGTCCAGTCTAGTCTCTGGCGGCCTGCGCCGTGTCCTATCGACAATAACTTTGACCCTAGTTCAACAGATGTCATTGCATGCACAAAAGCTTCTAATCTAATCTAATCTAAGTTGCAAATATATGTTACATTGAAGATTCACATTACATGCATTCTCACAACCAGACATGTACAAGTTCGCGCTTGCACATGCCTCATGTGAGCCTACAACATAAAAACCAATCTCAAATGGACATATGTACACCCTGCAACTCTTGCCGTCCTTCCCTGTAACAAGGGTGACATTGGCAAAGTGAACCATTTTTACAGCATGGGTGGTCAGCCGCGTACCAACCTATAAGTCAAGGAACATACGCGACAAATTACATTTTTTAAATCAATAAATAATAATATATATGGACATCAAAAACTAAAACATAAAACAAATTTCACTTTAATAAACCCTAGCCGCCAACATTACAGATCAACCGCCATTTCTTTCTGTCCTTACATACTTCTTTCATTTCCTCCAGAGTCATAAAGGAAAACTGGCTAAGCAATTGAATTCCTCTTCACGTTCACTTTACTTCATGGTTCACTTTGCCAATGTCACATCTGTTTCAGGGAAGGACGGCAAGAGTTGCAGGGCTGATGTTCATTTGAAATTGGGTTTTAATATTGTAGGCCCACATGCGGCATGTGTTAGCGCGAAATTATACATGTCTGCTTGTGGAAATGCATTTAATATAAATCTTAAATGATATATATCTTTGCAGCTTAGATAAGATTAGATTAGATTCACAAATCTATTTAAAAAAAAAAAAAAACTTTACTTTAAATTGCCCATTTTAATGAAACCAAATTTGGCCAAATGTAGCCAACGTCGTCAGGAGGCACACTTTCTGTAAATTTGACCGGGCGTTGGATAGGTAGCTGCCGTTGATCAAAAAGGCCAAGACTCACTTCGGTTTATCGTACTATTGATTTATTTTTATTTTATAAGACAAACAAACAGTTATACATGTAATATATGTGATAAACAACATAGTTATAAAATTTCAAAAACCAGCAAAGATGGCGATGATGATTGTAAAGAAGGGATTTAATTGGTATATAGGGAAAATAAAGAATAATAGGGAAATTTTAAATATGGAATAGAAAAACAAAAGAGGATCGACAAGGAGAAAAAAGGAGATTGCTTGCCTGGCTTCAGAGCTAAAGGCTGACGTGTGAATTATGAATAACATTGTTGTGTTTTGTAAGCATTCTGATGAGTTTTGATCATCGATATAAATAATATACATAGATGGAGCGCGTGAGTGTTTTCCTATACAAACGGTTGTGCCACAAAATTGTAGAAAGAAAAAGAAAGAAACATTAGAAATTTTGTTATGTTTCTGTCTCTTTCTGATCTCCATGACAACATCAGGGGCCGCTGACAACACAACAGCTGAGGCTGACGTCTCACAACATACGTTTCCCAAAATATAAGGAAAAATAACTTAATACGAATAAATTCACATTAAAAAAAAAAATCAGTACATTATATTTAAGGTTGTGTAGGAACTAAAAAAAAACTTAAACAAAAAAGACGCATTACTGACTGTATCTTACTTTTATGTAATAGAGTATTTTTTGATAATTTTATGAATATCAGCAGATTTTTTTCTCCGTTATTTTAAAGGAGCATCTCTGAAAGTTGTCTTATATGCTTATTTACATTTTAATATCTTTATTTCTTTTGTATTTATATCTAAATAAACCTTAAAAAATACGATTAATGCGTCTAATATAAGAAAAAAAATCTATCGTCAAATAATGGGTATAAGTATGAAGAACTGAGTTTTTTTTTATATTTTGTGGTTTTTTACTGTATGCTTTTGTTTGTTATAATTCATCACGCGCTTATCATGAGTTTTATTTCATTAAATTAACTTATTTCTATTATATGGGGAAATTTGAAAATTTGATGAAACTGTCAGGCTATCTTCGCATGATAGTTGTTTTCAATTTACATGTAGGTACCTCGATGTTTCCTTGCCGACGCTTGGTAAACAACTGATTGCAAATGGGGCATACACTATCATTTAGGGCAACAATGATGTGGATCGGATATATACGCTAATGCTCCATCTATATATTTTATTTAGATCAATGGTTTTGATTGATTGTCTTCTTTCAATAGTGCTCTCGTTTATACTTTAACTTGGATTATAGGACAAACTTCACTGTAACCCTGTCAATTTTAATTACTCGAACCAAATTTTGCGATATGAATAAATTTGTGTACAATTTGTGGTAGTCTCTCCATGGCGGGGTCGGTGCGTTGTTTGAGCCAATTACAATACAAATTGAATCAGCGGGTGTAATGGCTCCGGCAGGGGTCGTAAAAGGACGATACGGACCCTGACTTGGAATTCAATTATTTGTCCGCCCTGCTAGGAACAACAATTAAAATTTGAGTGTCAGTCTGTGGGATGGAAGTTGGGTTCGTGAAAGATGTATATTGTATATTGTACACGCAAAACCACTGACGCCATTCTGGGATTGGATTAAAAGGTTTTCATTTCAGGCTTAGAAGTCTCGACATATACTTCCTTATTCATAAAAAGTTTTTAATTTGTAAACCAATTTAAAGGCAGTTTTCCCATACTGAAAAGTGGGGTCAACTCTGATTTTAGGTTCAACCAATCTAATGAATACGGCCGATTATGTACCGATAGTTTAAGTAGATTCTTCTTCTTCTTAATCTTGTTCCTTATTGTTGAACCCAAAACCAGAGATAAACGAGTTTATTTGTATGGGAAATCTGACTTTATGCTGGTGTAAAAATTAAAACCTTTTTATGAATAAGGGGGTATAAGTCAAGGAACAAGTTTAAGAACAGACTTAATAGAAATAAGTTTAAATGCATTGCAACAAAAATATCTTTGGGGCTTAAGTCTTATGAGACAAATGTGACCAAGCGGCCCCCCAAAAGCTAAAAATATATTATAAAAAACATTTCAACCTCTTTTTTGGAAATCATCTGCTTTTTCGGCATTTAAAAAAAAAAATGGGGGGCAAATAGGGCCCCGAGCTTTTCCCCGCACCAGGGCCCCCGAGGGGCTTAATGCGGACCTGCCAATAGTAGAGACGCATTTACAGAGCTACTAGTCCCTCCTAGTGAAATAGAGGCAGGACACAATTAAGTTTAATCTTTAAAAATAATCTGTACTATGCGTTCTTAGGCATTCTTAAAAATGTAGACATTTTAGAAATCTCTTTTTTGTAATCTCCTTAAATTGAGGTAATTTATTTAAGAGAAGTGCCAGTACCCAAAGAATAAAACGTTGTGTAAACTCAGAACAGAAAAAATGTATAAAAACAAAAACACTCGCTAGGGGTACCGTTGTATTATATTCTATACATTTTCTATTTATGCAATCGAGTGGTGTTTTTGTAAACGTTTTCTACTCTGGGTACTGTGTCGAGAAAGGTGTCGACAATTGAGTAATAATATTGGTGGAGGCGAAACTTGTTTATGGCATCGTTACATACTGTGGGGCTTACTTGTCAACTGAGCCTGTCAACCGCAGAGCTGTCAAACACCACATAAAACTTAATAATCATGTGAAATCCCGAAATGTTTTCTTGCTTTCTCCATTTTACGTTTTGTCATCCAATAATTATACACTGGCCGTTATGTTTTATAATAACAATTTTTTTCTTTTCAAAGTGACAAATTCATCGACCATAATAATTGCAACGCTTCCACGAAGTAAATACATTTGAGTTAATAATCTAAGTTGCAGAGATAAATAAACATTTAAAAATCATATTAAATGCATGCCCATAAACAGACACGTGTAAGTTTGCGCTTACAAGAATTATATGTGTGTATTCAGTAATTAAAAACCAAACCTCAAATGAACAAAAACCCTGCAACTTTTGCCAACCTTATTGGCAAAGCGAACCATTTTTGTACATCGTACTCCTCGACTGAGGTTGTTTGGTGAAAATTGTTTCAGTTTTGAAAATGCCACGTCGTTTTCAGGGAAAGGCTGCAGGAGTTGCGTTATGTTCACATATTAGCAGCTTAGATTATAGATAATAAATGGGTGGTCAGCCTCATACCAACATACAAGAAAGGGAGTAATGGCATCAATGTAGAAAAAAATCTAACAACTTTACCTTTTGCCTGTTAACAATGTGGTGAAACTCGGGGTATCATTGTCTCTTTCCAACTAACTAAACTTTGTGTTGAAAGTCTACTTGCGTCGAAATACTTTCGACTCCACTATATTATTTTCGATGGTAGAGACAGTATCGCTAGTAGTAAATTTGTTTTAAGCTCCTAATGACATGAACTTTGTACATAAAATCTCCGCTGATGTATTCACGTCTCTTCCTTACATCCTCCCTTATCGGACTTTTCTCAGAAAACTTACATAACACCCTAACGACGTATTTTTTTGCTGGGAGCATTATTATTAAAGTCATTATTTTAATTTGAATAACATATTATAATCCCCTCACCACACACAAGAGCTTAATATTAAAAAGTTAGGTTGCAGGGTGTATGTCCATTTGAGATTTGGTTTTTATGTTGTAGGTTCACATGAGGCATGTGCAAGCGCGAACTTGTAGGTTGTGAGAATGCATGTAATGTGAATCTCTAATGTAAAATACCTTTGCAACTTAGATTAGATTAGATTAGATTAGAAGAAAAGAAATGTACGAAAAATTGTACTTGGGAAAAAAAACAAAACAAGGATAATTTATTTGGTGAGCGCTGTTTTTGTGCGAATCATATCCTCAAGAGACCTCTGCGAGCTTGGTCGTCGCTATAGAATCCGTCAATTCCACAGCAAGACCCAGTTGCTGTTAGGCTCGATGGACCTTTGGTGTCCGGTTTTTGGTAAAGACATGAATAACCTCACTAACTAACCTAAACCTAACAAAGACGTATGAATTTTACAACTCCGCGAAGAGCATACTTGTGAATATAAATGATGTTTTTTGTGCTCCGCCGGGAATCAAATCTGGGAAAAAGTGCATAATCGGGAAATTGAATTATTTTTACTTCATAAAAATAAAATAGGCAACTCCCTTTAGATCAAAGAAACTAGAATTTTAATAGTTGGCATAAGGACGACCCCTTTACCTGTGAAAATAAATTCGAAAAGGTTCCATGAATGCAGGAAGCAGGAAGAATGCAGGAAGCTCCATCCATGTATTCAGCTGGATAGATTAAAAATGAAAAAAAATCAGTCACTCAAGGGTTAGTTTTTTATTCTGTACAATTTCGCGTAATTCTCCAGTTTTCATTTTACGTCCTCGGTACTTTGCGGCCCTCTGTAAGGTTTTATGGGCGCTCGGAGACCTCTAGGGGGCCTAAAAATGTGAAATGGGGCCCCCGCAACGAATAAAAAGGGCCCCAATAGATAACAAAACTTCTGAACGATTGTATCAGATGAAATGTCATGTATAGTTTATCTTTGTTTTTTAAAAATATATTTCCGAAAGTGTTTTTTTAAGGAATCCTTAGCGGGAGACTGTAGGGCTGGAAGTCTCATCACCACTGTAATTCCTATCTACTGAATTCTTCTTCTTCTTTCTGTGCCACTTTTATCGAAGAATATCGAAAAACTGTCGCAGGTTGTTCAGCCACGATGTCCTTCGGCGTCCCTGAGATCTTTTCCCCTCAGTCTTACCCTGAATGATAAGATGAAGGAGACGGTATTTCTCATTTATCATAATGTGACCGAAGTGCATAAGCTTTATCTGCTTAATGGTAGGCAGGAGCTGCTTTGTAGTGCGCATTCGTTGAAGGACTTCTTGATTGGTGACTTGATCACGCCAAGAGATCCGAAGCATTTTTCGGTAGAGACACATCTCGAATGCTTCAATTCGTCTCTCCAGTGCCTGTGTGAGAGTCCATCCAAACTGAATATTGGTAATATTTGTATGAATTCTAATCAGCTGTTCACTTGCAGCCATCTTAGATTGACAGGTCTTCATACAAATATTACCGATGTTCGGTAGGTGAGAATTACCTTGGTGATGAGACTTCCAGCCCAGAGCTGCTAGGTCCACCTGGATAGTCTTTCTTGCTCCAGGATCCTGTCCACTCTTGCAAAACTTGACGGAGGAAGTCTACTGACTTTTACTTCGCTTCTTCCGGTTGCCCATCGTCTTCTACAGACCTGGAAAAAATGCTTGTTTTTTTAGGAAGCTTATGCGGAAGACTTGGCAGATTTCAGGAAAGCTAGAGGTCTATAACACTTGTTGGAATGCCGCAGAAGTGTGGGTGTTGGTGAGCTGGCGGTTGATGTCCTGATCTTTTATAAATAGGGTGCTAGCTGCGTAGTGTTTTTAAGGACTCTAGAGTCTCTAGAATCTGGGGAGTCTCCCACACAGGATTTATTAAAAATAAAAATAAAAAAGAATCCTGTGCAGAGGACTCCCTAGATTTCAGAGACTAGAGGTCTATTTAATTTTGCGGACAGGAGCTTTGGGGTAGCTGGGCCAGTTGCCTGGAATAAGCTGCCTGTCGACCTTCGCTCTGACCAGCCCACCATCGCTTTAAGAAGAGGACTTAAGACAATGCTTTTTTCGAAGAGCCACGGCGCCCTTGAGATGGTCTGTGATCATTAAACGGCGCCACCGGAAATAAATCATCCATCATCATCATCAGCTGTAGAGGTGTTGGTGATGTGGCGGTCTAAGAGATTAACGAAGATAAGAGATAAATTTAAGAGATTAATATATATTTGCAACCAGTTGATAGCTCAGTTGATAGAATGCTAACGCGGCAAGAAGTTGCACTATATGTGTAGCTAAGTTGCGTTTAAGCTAGATTATAGATACATATAACCTGTGCATATAACAATTCCTTGACTTATAGGTTGGTATGAGGCTGACCGACCACCCATACTGTAAAAAATGGTTTACTTTGCCAATGTCACCCCTGTGTCAGGGAAGGTCGGCAAAAGTTGTAAGGCTTATGTTCATTTGAGGTTTGGATTTTATTTGTAAGTACACATTCAGCATTTGTAAGCGTAAACTACACGTGTTTGTTTGTGGGCATGCATCTGAGAGCTTTTTAAATGAATATATCCTTGCGACTTAGATTATAGATAGATTATAGGTCATAAATGGATGATGAAAAGGAATTAAAAAGTAATAAATGGAAAGTCCAGATCAGACAATTCTCCCGGAATTCCGCTACTCTGATCCAGCCAACTTTACGCGGGAAGATTTTCCGCTCTCCTCCCGATACCGAGTTTGTTTTCTGTTCTTTTCTCCCCGCCCAAAGTTTTAATAGCGCTGGTTTTAAGCTCGGGCGCCCTCTTTCCTTCCGGCTGAATCTTCCCAAACTTTCATGCCAACTTCGCTGAAGTACTCAAAATATTATTATTTAGTGCGACCTCAATATACGACAGTTTCAATAAACGAACGTTGCCGTATTCCAGTTTAGGGTCAATGCTATGGCCGTGCGAGTCTTGACTCACACGGTGACGGTTGAATTGCGTGTTTGAAATAAAACAACGCTGGCTCGAGTTCGCAGTCCGGTCGGTAACTTTTGACGATAAGCTCTGACACTGAATCACAGATGTCATTGAGTAGTTAAAAATAATTTACTTATTTATTCTTTGAATTTTTAAATGTTCATATTATTTTGTATTTTTGAGTTTATTTTTCATTTAGGTAGGTACTGACTTTTTTAATCGCAAGTCCCTTTCCACGCATCTCTAAATATCAACTTTGCCTGTGACTGTAAATGTAACTATCGCCATTCCGCTAGGGTTGACCAGAGTCTCTGCATATTTGCCTCCATTTTTTCCTATCCTTGCATACCTCTTTCAATTCATTCATATCCATCACCTTTCTCATGCCTACATTTCCTTCTTGGTGCATTCCATTCTTTCACAATTTCATCAATCTGATCCAACCATACTTTTTCGGTCTTTCCTTTACTCTTTTTCCTGTCACATTTCCTCTGTTTCCACACTTTGTAAGTCTTTCATCATCTATTCTGTCTACACGCCCAATCCATCTCATCACATTTTTTAGTACCTTTACTTTCACATCCTCTTTCAACTTGCAATTATCTTTTACACATGCCTCAAAACACTTTATTTGTCATTCTTTCGACGTGTCCTAGCCATTGGAGTCGGCAAATATGCCATCTTTCGTTCTGTCATGTGTCGTTATGTCATGTGTCATTCTGTTATGTCGCACGTTTAATAATAAAGAGCAATAACTCGAAAATTGGGAAAATCGAGATTGTGTAATAAAATGCAAGAACAATGCGAGAAGAATAGGTAGAATGCGACAGCCGTTTAATTTGGACGAACATGACCGAGATAAAACATCGGTCGCCTTTTTCATCCCATACAAGTTGTACTGGTTGTCTGAACTTCAAACGTGATTTCCCAATATTCTTATTTTTTGAGTTATTGTTCTTTAAGCGTGCGATGTGTCGTTCTGTCATGTGTCGTTGTCATTTGTCGTTACGTCAAGTGTCGTTCTGCCATGTAGGTATCGTTCTTTCATGTGCCGTTCTGTCATGTGTCGTTGTCACTTGTCGTTATGTCATGTGTCGTTTTGCCACTGTGTCGTTTAGTCACTGTTCCGTTCTATCCTGTCACCGTTGTATACTCGGGATAGAGATTTATACGATTGCCGAGGTATCATTGTGTTTACACCTAACCGTTATCAGGAAATGAGAAAACTTTAGAGTGTCATTATTTGAGAAGAAGGAATATTTTATAAACGCCGTTCCCCTCACTTAACGAACAACTAATGACGCCATTCATCATTATCAGCCACTTATCAGCCATTGCAAATTTATAAATAATTTATTTATATTTATAATAATTTGTCGTGTGTGTGTGTTCCTTGACTTATAGGTTGGTATGCGGCTGACCACCCATGCTGTAAAAATGGTTCACTTTGCCAATGTCACCCCTGTCTCAGGGAAGGACGGCAAGAGTTGCAGGGTGTATGTCCATTTGAGATTTGGTTTTTATGTTGTAGGTTCACATGAGGCATGTGCAAGCGCGAACTTGTACGTGTCTGGTTGTGAGAATGCATGTAATGTGAATCTCCAATGTAACATATCTTTGCAACTTAGATTAGATTAGATTAGATTAGATTAGATTTGTTTTATTCTTGCTCGGTGAAGTGTTAAAAAAAGAGTACAAAGGTGTAAAAAACAATAAGATCCTAAATATCCCTCGGCTGTGGGGCGTTACCCATAGTAAATTCCCTAAAATCAGGGATTTTTTTATAGTTTACAGCATTTAGCGGGTCAAACATGACACCAACTATTTATTATTTTTTCAAAAAATATTACAAAGAAATACACTAAATCTAAATCTAAGCTGCAAAGATATGTATCATTTGAGATTCATATTAAATGCATTCCTACAAGCAGACACGCATAATTTCGCGCTCACACATGCCGCATGTGGACCTACAATATAAAAAACCCAATCTCAAATGAACATAAGCAACTCTTGCCGACCTTCCCTAAAACAGGGGTGACATTGGCAAAGTGAACCATTTTTTACAGTATTTTTTTAAGTAGGTAGTAGTTTTTTACACACAAATGAGTATTTAATTCTAGAGCATATTTATTGTTTTAAAGTAAACACGTTAAATTACTTTAAAAGCAGAATTTCTTGTATATAAATATACGTATATACTCGGATAAACGTCAACTTGAATCAATGTTTTGAGACTGGCAATATTATATACTCTTTAAATAATTTCGCAGATTTAACCAATTTAATAGATTAATTATATTATTTTGTATCAAAACGACGTCCTTACAATATGCGGAAAGAGTTTAGACTGGTTTAGACTTTTTTAACCTCCAAAATATTTGACAGATAAAAAAGTTTTGTATCGATGAGAGACTAGCGCCTCTGGCGTTCAGATTTGGAAGCAATCCGGCTGGATGACGACAGTTTTTTTCGCGCCCTTTTCAATGTTCCGTACCCTGATTACGAGTTGCAAAACTTGAGTAAAGTAAAGTTTACGGAAAGAATTTACGCACGCATGTAGAGGAAATCAAAAAAAAATATGGAAGTTCGTGTTGCCATTTACGCTCACTGGAGACGCTGTTAAATCTTTTCGTGACGATTATTCAACTTTTTTACTTCACCCAACTACAGTCGTCCTCTTATTGCTTGCTTATCTTATGTCCATCTGTACCCTGAGTACCTACGAGTTGCAAAACTTGAGTAAAGTAAAGTTTACGGAAAGTATTAAAGAGTGGTTTTCCCGAAAATCTGCCGTTTTTGTTTGTTTGAACTTGATTTTCTTCATCACTGTAACTCTTTTGCTAAAACCATAAAGTGTAAGAAACAAAAACGGCAGATTTTGGGGAAAATCACTCTTTAATACTTTCTGTAAACTTTACTTTACTCAAGTTTTGCAACTCGTACTAAGGGTACTCATATTAAATCTTTCGTCAAATTTACGAAGTGTTAATTTATTTTTAAGTTTATTTTAATTGTAGCTCATTAAAAAATACAATTCTGCTTACGATTTATTTATTAATTTTCAGTAAGGTTATTGATTGAGGGTATGAGATATTTGAATATTATTATATAGAAGCGCTTGGTCACATTGCACGTTGAATTTCCACGGATGACACAGCCCTGATCATGAAACGCTTTCAAGGCGGAAAATTTCGACAGCTGCATGTTCCCAGGCTCATCGAAACGCAGGGTTGTCCAATGCATTGAAATAATATTGAAAAAATAAATAAAACAAACGTTTTTTTATAATTTTGTACATCGATGAATCCATTCTATGATCGGACTCGGCATAAAATTAGGCCCGGTATATTGAACTGTTGTAATATTTTAGTTAACTATTACTTGAACTTTTATTCAAAATACTCAATCTCGAGTTAACTAAAACCGAACATTACCTAAGTATGAAACCATGCCCCCAAATCTTGGAAATAATTAAAATGCCATTCAAAAGCTTTAAAACAAACAACTATTCATAAAAATCATATGCCTTCATAACCTTCATTAAGCTAGAAAACGAGACAAAAAATGTTCAGTTTGCAACAATTTTGATGTATCCTTACATTAAAAAAGAACAGCTGCTGTCAGTGAAGCGCCGCCATCTTGAAAATCGAAAGTTAAAGTTAAAGTTAAAGTAACTAAATTTAGAAATTAGATGTTTTATCAATCAACTGCAGGCTGAAGATGACTGAACACAGCAGCCAATTGACAGGAATGGAGAGGATTCTAGGAGGCCTACGTCCAGGAGTGGACGGAGAAAGACTGAGGAGGAAGGTTTTTTCTCCTCGGTAAGATGTTTAGCTTAGTGTGTAGCTTAGTTGCGTTGCGTTTTATGAATATATGCATACACAGGAAATCATTTCCATTACTTTTTATAGATAAGAAACAAAAAATATACATTACCGTTTTCGGTTCTCTAAAATTCTAAGATAGATATTTTCTCTGCAAGCAAACGTCACAAATCTATGTGACAATGGTCCTTAGCAACCAATAATTAAATGCTTATTTACAATTATGATAACTACACAGTTAGCTACTTTTCGGATATTAGACAGTGAGCCGGACATGTAGCACGTGCAGAGGACTCCAGGATCATCAGAACTGTCTTGGATGGTGCCCCCTCAGGTGTTAGACCACTCGGACGTCCCAGGATGCGGTGGGCAGACAACGTTGAAGCCGACGCCGAAGTTCTGGGAGTGAGGGGACCATGGAGGGAAGCAGCACAAGACAGAGAGTCCTGGAGGATTGTGGTGCGGGAGGCCCTGAGCCTTCAAGGCTAGTGAGCCGAAGAAAGTAAAGTAAAAAGGATATTAGACGGTAGTTATGGGAGCACTTACATCGTTCTCGACTTTTTGTTGGCGACGTAGCCAACGTCTTCAGGTGACACTCGCTCGTCATCAACGAAACGTCGAGAATGATGTTAGTTCTCCCATAACGGTTTGTTTAATAAACCTAACTGTGTAGTTATTTTAATTGTTAATACGTCAAAATACCGTAATTTTAACCTGAATCTAACAATTAATTACTTGTTTGCATTTTCCCTAGAAACCCGGCCGTTTGATGAACCATTCTTTTGTCTATGGAAATTCTGACGAGTCTATTCAAAAACGATTTGTAAACATATTTGTGGCATTAAAAAAACTGATAGCTTACAGTTTACCTATCATAAACTGGACTGTTGAAAGTTATCAATAATTCAAACAAATTCCATTTTCTGCAAGTCACTTTGAATTTACAGAAAATTGTTTTGCCAACTCGACCCCATTCCACAATACCTAAATAATTCAGGGCCATGAATTTTCTTTTGTGTACACACTCTGAATTCAAATTTTCGTTCTTTAATTCTTAATTTGAATATCTCTGCAAACAGCTGAAAACTTTTCCCACCAATCAGACGCCGGCAAAATATGGCTGCCGCGGTGTTTCTATTGGAACACGTCTCATTCAAATATAAATACCTACCTACATTATTATTAATTTTCTTGACAAAAATGTACTTTATTGAAGGTTTGAAATAATCGACTAGGCACAAAAGGACTAAGGACGAATTCGAATTTAGTTTTTTTTTCTAGATGGACAAATGTCACACTTGAATGGGACTTCACTCCCTAGCAACCAATAATAAATATTTTTTTAAATAGATTTGTGAAGAGGAATGCAATGCACCCACCTGGTCAGTTTGCCTTTATGCGAAAGCGGAAGCTTGTGTGCATGCAATGACATCTATTGAACCGGGGTCGATAGGACACGGTGCGGACCGGGTTCGAACCGGCGTTAGTGTAAATTACGCATTTAATTCAAGTGCAAACGCCTTTTTCTTGACAAATTTGTTTGCAATTCCCTAGCAGTCCAGCTGCGTGAGGTCACAGTTTTTCCTCTGCCAATTCATACGCGGATCTCATTCAATAATTATAAACACGAAACTTTGCGACATCACACAGCTGTTTCGCTAGGGAAAATGCAAATATTTATTTTGCTGTTCGTTGCTTAGGAACCTTATCACTTAAACTTAGCTAATCTGTAAAGTCTGGCGCTCTCTTAAGGCGACGACCAAGCTCGTAGAGTCTTGATGTGTTATCTACAGGAAAAAAACGCTAACCAAATAAACTAACAACTGAGACATATCTATGGACCAAAACATTAAATTAATGCACCGTTTTTTCCCTTTTTTCTACGAGGTAAAACACTAAACTATTTTATTAAATTTAGTTCATTTACTATGGGAAGTTACTCCCAATAAAAAATAATAACCACGATTTCTCAAATCAGTGTATAAGACTTACTTATTCAGTTTTACCTTTAAGATATCGATAATATTTGAAAATATAACCGGTCCGTAGTCCGGGTGGTAACACTTCGGACTCGTAACTGGAAGGTCGTGGGTTCGAATCCCAGCTTAGCACAAAAAATATACCATTTATATTTTCAAATTTGCTCTTCGCTGGGTTGAAAAATTCATAAACCTTTACCAAAGACCGGTCATCAAAAGGTCCATCCAGCCTTACAACAACTGGGTCTTGCTTGAGAATTGGCGCTTTCTACAGCGACGACCAAGCTCGCAGAGGGCTCTTGAGGTGTGATACACACAAAAACAGCGCTCACCAAATAAATCAGCCTAATTTAATTTTTTTAATAAATGATATATCTTTTGTTCCGCTGGGAATCGAAACAACGACCTTCCGATTACGAGTCAGAAGCGGTTACCACAAGACTACAGACCGGTCAAAATCTAATCTAATCTAAGTTGCAAAATATAAGTAACATTAGAGATTCACATTATACGCATTTTCACAAAACAGACATGTTTAAGTTCGCGCTTAAACATGCCGCATGTAGTCCTACAATATCTAATCTAATCTATGCTGCAATAATATATATCATTTAAGATTTATATCAAGTGCATTCTCACAAGCAGTCATGTATAATTTCGCGTGCACATGCCGCATGTGGACCTACATTATAAGAACCCGAATCTCAAATGAACATACACCCTGCAACTCCTGCCGACCTTCCCTGAAACAGGGGTGACATTGGCAAATGATGATGAAAGAATGATGAACCGGTCGACGATGACGATGTACTAACAACTGAGACATCGATTGGATGTAAGTTAGTGGGTATTTCGATGCATGTAAATTAAAAATGTAAAAAGTCCCTAAACTAGGACATAAAAGTAACATTTCTACTGTATCTATAATTAAAAAACTTGGTTACAAAATTATCAAGACGCATGGAATATTATATGTAAGTACTATTAAAACAATGCATCGTACAAGGGTGTAATTATTGACTTATGATATCCGTCAGATGCGGTTAAGACCCTGGTGAGTGCGTTTGTGATGTCTCGGATTGATTATTGCTCAACGCTTTATAGTGGTCAGCCAAAGAAGCATTTCAACCGCTTTCAATCTGTGTTAAATTCAGCAGCACGGCTCATATTCGGGATATCCAAATTCGCTCACATCACTCCGCTGTTAAAAAAACTACACTGGCTTCGCTTCCCGGAGAGGGTGGTCTACCGTGTTTGTCTGATGGTATATAAAGCCATCAATGGCGTGGCTCCACCTTATCTGACTGACATGATTTCGCCTGTTGAGATGGGTGTGAGGAGGCAGACACTCAGATCTGCGGGCGATGGTGCAATCAATTTGGTTCAGCCGCACCGTCAGATCCGTACAAATTTTGGAGACCGTGCTTTCTGTGTTGCGGGTCCGGTGGAGTGGAACAGACTGCCACCCGGAGTGAAGAACTCCAAATCTATGGGCATATTTCGCGGAGTTCTCAAGACGCACCTTTTCAAAAAGTCTTATCCGTGATCTGAGAGGGCCCTTGAGGTGTGACACACACAAAAGCGGCGCTCTCTTATCATGTGCAATTAAAAATAAATAAGCCTGATATATATATATATATATATATATATATATATATATATCTGTGGACTAGAAATGATCACATTTTTTACAATTTCTACAATTTTTTGTGGCGGAAGGCCTTCCCGATGGTCGTGACCCGACCCAGCAGAGATTCTAGATCTACCTGTTCGTCCACTATGGGAAACTCTCACTTCAACTGAAGTGGTTGGCTTAAGGCCGGCTCTCTTACCTGCGAAAATAAAAAGGTTACCATCGTCATATCATTATTGTCGGTGTTATGGCCAAGGGGGCCTAGTGGGCTGATCTTTCTAGCGTGTTTGGAATAGAGCAACGTTGGTTCGATCCCCGCCTGGGTGATTTGACCATAACTTTGACCCTGGTTCAACAGATGTTATTGGGCAATTATAAATTAATAATTCATTAAAATAAACAATAATGGGTTATTAATTATGCGTGTCTGCTTGTGGGAATGCATTTAATATGAATCTCAAATGATACATATCTTTGCAGCTTAGATTTAGATTTAGAATCGATGATATCAATACCGGTTTCTGGCCAGGCAGAATTGGTTGGTGAATTGTATTCCTCTTCACAAATCTTTTTTTTTTTAAAAAGAATATGGGACGCAGCAAGAAGTTGTACAATATGTGCAGCTTAGTCACGTTTAAGTGTTTGTCAACGTGTCGGTGAGTCGGCCATTTTAATTGTCTCCGACATATGACATATGACATTCAACAGACTCCGACTTCAAACGATAAGTTGGTGGGATCATCATTTATGTATAAAACTGGACATGATAGTGTGTGTTGTATATCGACGGTTAAAAAATAAGCGACATTTTGATCAAATTGAGTTATGAATGCTATCCTACTTGAAATTTTCCGCTCTTTCTAATGCGCTAACTCCCATAGCTCTACGACGATTTTTTGTTGTTGTTGTTTATGCCCAAGCAAACAACTGCATTTTAGAAGTATGGTTTTGGTGTAACCGATAAGATTTTGGCCATTTTTGTCTCAAAGGCGCTTGTGACATAAAAAAAAATTCGTAAAACCACATTAATAGGAATAACGATAAATGCCTTTATTTTTTTTTAGCTGTTTTGATTTTAAAGATATGATGAGAAATATAAAAGCTATGCCATTTTTTTGCAATCTCAAACTATAAACCGCTCTCCTGAACAATTTAGTTTATGTCGCTTATGCCCTATTGCCTTTCAACCATCGCGTCGATATGGATACACATTTAAATTAGTTTTCCATACTATTGATATGTGGTCTTACTTACGTATTCTTACTAGAACTCTGATGGGGTGACAATTATTTTTACGAAAATATTTTTATTTGGATGGAACTGGAACACCGTTCTTTTGTCTCTTTTCTATTTGATATATCCACATATTAAAGGATCTATCTATCAATCTAAGTTGCGAATAGGTTTATTGAATATTTTATCAAGACAAGCAATCGATCTTGATTTTATTTGTTAGGGTTTGGTGGTTCACACTGAGAAAGTCCATTGTATTTATTTAAAAAAAATTAAAGAAAATTAAAAGAAAAGGTGAACTAAAACTGTTTTTTTTTTTTAAATAATTTTTATTTGATTATTTAGATACCTCAAAGCTAAGCGAAATTTGACAAGATGTAATGTTTTTTTAAAATTGTTTTTTGACCTCATTCGAACTTTGCAAAATTGGGTCAAACTGTTCTGATTTCCCACAAATGCTTTCCCACTTCATTGTTTATTTTAAACCCAAATAAAATAACGGTTAGGTTTACTCAGCCTACGCAATAAATGAGAACCATCAACCTCAGGAGATGGGACACCTCCTCTTCAATAGAAGTGGTTGGCGTAAAGCCGGTCCCCTGCCTGTAAAAATAAATGGGTTCCACTCGCTACATACGACCCCGTCTAAGAAAACGCGGCAAGAAGGCACGCTATATGTGTAGTAGCGTTATAGAAAGCATCTAATCTAATCTAATCTAATTTGCAGGGATATGTAACATTTAGGATTCATATTATACATATATATTCTCACACCCTATAGATGTGAATCTACGACACAACAAACACATATCTCAAATGAACAAACACCCTGAAACTCTTGCCAACAGGGGGACACTGGCAAAGTTAACTATTTTCTACAGCATGGGTGGTCAGTCGCACACCAGCCTATTAGTTACAGAAAATGATTCTTATATAATTATCAATCAAGAAGTAAAATAAAATACGTAAATATATATATATTTTTTTGAGCTCTGGTCACCCTAAAGTTCAAGTGGTAATGTCAAGGGGTGTGTCGGAATATTATTGTCACAGCCTTATTCCCACAAAGACAATATACCTACTGTGATCCACCTGGCCGCAGACAACATCACATTATAGCTTTAAACGTCAAAACAGATGCTACTTCTTTTAGTGTTGCAAGTGAACAAAAAAAAATCCATTTAAACAAGTGATGTGTGTTCGATTTTTAAAAACAGTTTTGTGAACATTTGAACATGGAACTCGTGTGAATTATTGTTTTTAAATTTGAAATTTCAAATTTGGAATCTGTTTTGTTTTTTTTTAAAGCTGTACAACAAAAACCGTTTCCAAGGTAGGTAGTTTGATTAACGTTTTTGTAATATTTTTTTGCTGTTGTATTTTTATATCTGTTTTATTTTTATTTTAAATCTGTTTTTATTAAAATGAAAACGAGAAAAAGGTTGAATTTTTTTAAAGAGAAAAGATTCTATGCCGTTAATCAAAATTACTTCGTAAATATTTTTGTAGCAAAATGTATTTTATTTGTATGTTTATGTTAAACCCAATATTTGCTCAATGAAAACATGTATATTATTAAAATTTTATGTGTTTTTTCATTATGTAAAATTTGCAATCTCATACTAATTCATCAACAATTAAAAAACATCATCACTTCAGCTTGCTGAGGAAGCTCATCGTAGACATGGGCGAAACGTCCGGAAACTCTAGCTCCTGCAGACCACGGGCATTAATCTTCAGATTTTTTTTTTTTGATAACGCGTTAAACTGTTGCGTTGTCTTCTAACACAAATCCTAATACCGGCAAGGCTTACTCAGCGTTTACAAGAAATGAAAACTTCTTCCTTTGGGAGCAGGGAAATTACCACTTAAAATACAGGAGTTGGTCGTCTTAACTTTGAAAATAAATATTTTAAACAAGCCAAATTCAATCCTTTTGAGATTACATACTACATATACTTGCATTTCAAAGAGGACTCATGCTAAACCGTGTCGGGTCTGAGCCGAGCTTTGGCCGTAGCTGTCAACTAATATTACGTATTATTATTATTATATCAGGATAATTTATTTTAAATTACAAATGATAAGAGAGCACCGTTTTTGTGTGTGTCACACCTCAAGCGCCCCCTCCGATCATGGATAAGACTTTCTAAAAAGTATATTTTGTATGGACATACTCACTCTATACCGAGTGACGGACGAGCAACGGACAACGTATTTTTGGTGACTTGGTACTGCCGAAGCTAGGCTCAGACCCGATACGGTCTAGCGTGAGTCATTCTTTAATTGTGCATTAGAAGACCATTTTGGAGAAGCAAGGCTTATAAAACCATGAACTGATCATTCCACCACACTAAGAGGTCCCAGGGTTCAGTCTTCCAAAAGAACTACGGACGACTTTAAATAGGGTCCGTACCGAGCAAGGACGTTGCAACTTCTTGATAGATGGGGCTTAGCTCCATCTCCAGGATGTAACTGCGGGAGGGAATGGAGAACCAGACTATCCGACACATGATGGACGGGTTGTCCCACTAGAAATCCCTATCTTGGTCTAAAATACTTCCACAAAGCCGAAGTGGATGCAGAGCTTTTATCTCAAAATCAACAATGTCCAAAAAATCGTTGCTCATACCATCCCGTGTCACGACAAATCGGTACAGATAACTCGTTCCCAGACTGCTCGTCCTTGGACAAATCGGGCAAACGACAAATTGTCTACACGGATTTTCGGTTAACAACATTTCGGTCAAATGCATTATAGGCTTACATACAGTTCCATCACAAAAAAAATGCTGTCCAAAAAACATTTGTAATTGGGTGCTGTAATTTTAATTAATTGTAGTTTTCTGTGGACCATAATATGCCATTGACCTATTTGTCGAACTGTTGAGTGACCAAGTGATCTGTGGGCTGGTTGTTACCGATTTGTCGTGGAACCTTGTCATCTATACGCAAAGTTAAAGGTGTAGTTGTGTTTTTTTTATCCGTTGTTGATGAAACATTGTTGTCTTGTTTTAGATGATGACCAAATTCAAAGTCCAGGGCCTGGTGCAGGACCTGATGCCCAACATTACGCTGATGAAAGCCTTCGGGTTCTTTCTCTTCAACTACTATGCACGTGAGTATCTTCATCATCTGTAAATATGTCATAAATGATGCGGCTCCTTCATATTTGGCTGCTATGTCTTCATCCGTTAAAATGGGTTTAAGGCAACAGATGCGACGCTGAGATCTGCGGGGTATGGGGTGTTCGACTTGGTTCAGCTGCACCGTTAGACACGTATTTATTATGGTGATGATGCTTTACGGTTTGCGGGCCCAATCGAGTGGAACAGACTTCCATCTAATGTAAGGAAGACAAACCACTATTGGTGTATTTAAAGTAGCACTAAAGACGCAACCATCGGTTATACTTCGCCTTTCTCCTCAAGTCCATACTCCGACAGTCTACAGCCATTCATCCAGCCATCTTGATTTGGGTCTTCCTACTGTCCAGCACCCCTCTGGGACACTAAAACTGTATTTTCTAGGCTCTTATGGTCTATTCACTTAATGTACTCAAGCGAATGTAGTCTGCTGACTTTTATGATCATCCGTGATTTATTTGAATAGTGCTATTTTTGTGTAAATCACACCTCAATGCCCATCTGAATGCTTCGTTATTGCTTTAAAAATCCCAATTCTCGATCACAAACCTAATTCCAAAAGTCTTGATGAACCATTGGTTGCCGGTCTTTGTTTCTATTTTATAATGAACCCTTTTCATTGCTCCTCATCTCACGTATTGTGTTCCCTCCAGAGTCTAGTGGGCTGGCACTGGTGTTACGCAAGATCTACTCTAGCTTACATCTGATTCTGATCCTGGTGCAGTGCGGAAAATGCGGAGTACGTCAACACCTCTGCACTGTTGATAACTCTTGTTCTAGGTTGACTATCTATTTAACATGTTTTTCTCTCCAGAAACTGATTGACTGGTGTTTTGGCATTGGAATACCCTACTAAGATCTATTGCAACATGCATCTGATTCTCATCCTTGTGCAGTACGCATCTTCTGCTGAACTAACGCATATGCACTCCTAATGACTCCTGCTCTAGGTTAATCATCGCTTACGCATGTTTTTCTCTCTAGAGCCTGGTGGTTTGGCATTGGTATTCCGGAAGATTTATTGCAGCATGCATCTGATTTTGATCCTGATACAGTACGTTCTTTCTACTGAACTAATATATCCGAGTATGCACTCCTGAAATGGCGGTTGATCTGTAATGCTGGCGGTTAAAGCTGAGGCTTTTAATTTTTTTTTAAATATGTTTTGTAGTTTTTTAATTTTTTACTGTTTAATTGTTTAGAGTTTATTTGTTTTATATATTTGAATGTATTAATTGCTTGTATTCCTTGACTGATAGGTTGGTATGCGGCTGACCACCCATACTGTAAAAAATGGTTCACTTTGCCAATGTCACCCCTGCTTCAGGGAAGGTCGGCAAGAGTTGCAGGGCTTATGTTCATTTGAGATTTGGTTTTTTATATTGTAGGTCTACATGCGGCATGTGTAAGCGCGAAATTATGCATGTCTGCTTGTGGAAATACGTGTCTTCTGCTGAGCTAACGTTTAAGCACTTTTGATGACTCCTGCTCTAGGTTGATGATCTGCTACCATGTTTTTCTCTCCAGAGCCTGGTGGTTTGGCACTGGTGTTCCGGAAGATCTACTCCAGCCTGCATCTGATCCTGATCCTGGTCCAGTACGTGCTGCTGCTGCTGAACATGGCCATGCAGGCGGAAGACGTGAACGAGCTGACGGCCAACACCATCACGGTGCTCTTCTTCACGCACTCCATCGTCAAGTTTGCCTTCTTCGCCGTCACGTCCTCCAACTTCTACCGGTAATTCCATACAATAGATCAATCAATATTAAATCAATATATGAAGCTTCAAAATTACTCATTTTTTTATTGCTTATGCCAGCCATTCACGGCACTGTCTGCCGGAGAGGTCTACTTACACAGGTCAAAAAGCATTAAAAAAAAACAAAAATATGACAGCTTTTTAGAAATTCAAAAGTGTTCCAGAGGTCTGTCGAGGTCGAAAACTTGGATTCTGGATCTCAGGCACATTCGCTACAGAAAATATTAAAAAACTAAATATTCAATGTAATTTACGATGTTTAAAGTTAGGTACTAAAGTACTTGTGCTATGGTACATTACTTTTGACTCTGAAATACTCATAATAAAAAAAACACCGTATAGCTTTAATAACTCGCCTTGAGAATACTTTCTGCTCGTGAAAGCGAAATGTCGGCAGATAAAAAAAGCTCGAAACTCGAAAAAACACAAAAACAGTTTGTTAACCAGATTTTTTTATATCATGTAGGTAATTATAAAAGCCTTTCAATTTTCACAATTTTACTGACAATTTAGTACGAGTATGTTGTGATGTGTTACCAAAAAAACCTTAACACCTTTTGCAATTTTCTGTTATTAGGTTTGAATACTTGCAAGTTTCTTACAACCTTTTTAATTTACATAGAATTTTATTAAAGCAAATGAAGGGTTTAAAGTTTTTCTCAATCACAATTTAATTTTGATCTTTCAATGTACGCTTTCTCGTCGCTTCTATTGACTGGCATTTGAATAAACGATCAAAAACTCTTCAAATACGTCTCTGCCAATTTATTTGTTTGAGCTAATTTATAGCCAATATTTAAACAAGAACGTGAAACGATCTTTCAGAGACTTCGTTTGTGTAAATCTTTGTCTTTTTGTTTGTCCCGCGCAAACCATGCGTTTCCAAGGCAATCAGAAGTGAAACGATACTTTGGTTATTTTATTGAAATTACCATTGATTTAATGTTTTTCAAATTGGCAGGCCTATCTTTTAGAATCTGAGTGTAAGTTTGCGCTTACAAAATATAAACCCAAATCTCAAATGAACATAAACGCTGCAACTTTTGTTGTCGGATGAATTTGGCAAAGTGAACAAATTTTTGCAGTTTGGGCGGTTGGCCTTCTACCAACCTATATCACAAGAACACTTATTTTGAAATTTATGCTCGCGGCTGGCGGTTTTTAAAAATATATAATTTACCAATGAAGTCCACACATTTATTGATATATATGATTTTTAACGTCACACGGCTGCGTCGCTAAAGTGAAGGCTAACCAATATTTTGTTATTGGTTACTAAGGACACTAGTCACACATACATGTGACGTTTGTCTTTCGTTTGTAACCATTGATCTTATAACTCAATGTTTGTGACGAAAATTTTTAATTTTGTGCCATGAAAAGAGGTCAGAAATTTTATGGACTTTGAAAAATTTGAAAAATTTAAAAAGAAAGGGAAACTTTTCGCCAATTTTCGGACAGAAAAAATCTATGAATAGGGTTTGCCTGCGTTCACAGTTTATAGAAAAGAAACAATGAAGTTACACATACTCTCAACATAGCAGATCAAAAGAATCCAAGTATTGTAAAAAAATATTTTCTCGCTCGCTTGAAAATTGGCGCCATAGGTGTTGTCAAAATTGTAGCTCTTTTGTATTTTGATTTTTCAAAATGGCCAAACTTATTAATTGTGAAACTTGTTCACCATTGTCCTAGGACCCTTGGTATATGGAACCAATCTAACAGTCATCCACTGTTCGCGGAGTCTGACGCCAGATACCACGCCATCGCTGTCACCAACATGAGGAGGCTCCTGTATGCTGTCACTCTTGGAACTGTCCTATCCATTGCAGGTCAGTTTATCCATCTTGCATCAACTTACAGACCTCAAAAATCTAGATCTAAATGATACAGGAGAGTTGTTTTCCGGGATCTGCTGCCTTGGTCTATCAAAGTTTGAGCTTCCGGACGTTTTGCTCATATATGCAATGGACTTCTAAAAGATAAATGGGTAGAAGTGATACTGTTTATAGCGACACCAATCCAATTGTATGAAGAACTACCAACTTCTTTTTTTCAAAAAAATATCGGAACTACCTCATTTCATTTACATTTCTTCATTCAGTCATTCCTTTCATTTTTAAACTACACAAATCCTTCGGGGACATCAAGGTATTAAATTGAAATATTTGTGTTGTTTAGATATGTTTTTCGTATTTTATACAAAAATCATATTTTTCTTCATAAGATGCGGTTAATAAATATATTAAACAAAATTGGGCCAAGGTGGTAGCCTTGGGGTACTCCACTATGTTATTGATAACAAATCATTTATTCTTTCAGCTTGGACCACCATAACCTTCTTCGATGAGTCTGTACGCTTCGTGAAAGACCATGAGACCAATGAAACCATCACCGAGCCTGTGCCGCGTCTGCCCTTCAAGTCTTTCTATCCATTTTATGCTTTCTCCGGACCAATGTACTTGCTCTGCTTCGGATATCAGGTAAAAACCATCAACATTGTAAACACTACGGAACAGCAGCAAACTCACATGTTTTTTTTTTTTTTAAGAAATCCTGTGCGGGAGACTCCCTAGATTCTAAAGACTCTAGGGGTCTATGACACTTGTTGTAGTGCCGCAGAGGTTTACGAGCTTGGTCTTCGCTACAAAGCGCCAATACTCAAGCAAGACCCAGTTGCTGTAAGGCTGGATGGACCTTTGGTGACCGGTCATTGGTAAAGGTTTATGAATTTTTCAACCCAGCGAAGAGCACATTCGAAATGTAAATGGAATATTTTTGTGCTCCGCCGGGATCCGAATCCACAACCTTCCATTTACGAGTCCGAAGTGTTGCCACTACGGACTACGGACCGGTCCAAGGTGCCAACGACACGCGGTGTACCTGAGCGGTTACCCATCCAAGTACTGACCACGCCCAATGTTGCTTAACTTCGGTGATCTATGCGAACCGGTGCTTTCAACATGGCTAACGTCGTTGACGACATGTTCTTTCTTTTCAGTTAGTTGTTGCTTTGACATTTTATCCGAGCAAAGTTGTCTTAGCAACATACCCGTATACAGCCCTTTTGTTTTCTGTTTCAGCTCTAGGATTATTTTGCAGTAATGCGCATCCGTCTTTATTACCCTTTCTTTCTATCCAAGGCTAATCTAATCTAATCTAATCTAAGCTGCAAAGATATATATCATTTAAGATTTATATTAAATGCATTCCCACAATCAGACATGTATAATTTCGCGCTAACACATGCCCCATGTGGACCTACAATATAAAAACCCAATCTCAAATGAACATAAGCTCTTCAACTCTTGCCGTCCTTCCCTGAAACAGGGGTGACATTGGCAAAGTGAACCATTTTTTACAGTATGGGTGGTCAGTCGCATACCAACCTATAAGTCAAGGAACAAGGCAATCCTTAAAATTGAGATTCTCGTAGAAGGAACAGCTCATATCAAGATTGGTTCATGGAATGCCACTTGAGCCCTTAATGTGGTGGTTTCCTGTTTAATTCCACATCCTATGCCATTGACCTAGAAAGTTCTTTTGCCTTTAGAGATTATCTACTTCTCAAGGACATGATAACCTTAGTAGTTTTTAATGTTTATAGATATTTTTCTGTTTTTGGAATCCAAAGGCTCTTGACGTTATTTATTTTATTCCGTGTTTTCTTTTATCACCAGCCTTTTAAGTTCGGGAAGGTTAGCTCACTTCACACAATAGAATGTGTTTTATAAGATGGCTAAGATAACATTCCCACCAATGGTGTCGGAAATGATTTCCCGTTTCTGTGTTCATTTCAAACACAAAATCGATTACCTATGCCTACCATCCAGATAAGGCAATGCAAACCAGCCCCTAGGGAGCTGAGAAACCATTTTTCTATAGAAAAGGGCTGGCCCAATACTGGCTCTCTTTCGTGTGAAAATAAAAAGGGTTCACAGTCACATGCAACCCCTTCTTTTTGACATTTTACTAACGGATTTTTTTACGAAAGAAATGCCATGGATTTACCTACATAGGTAGGAAATGTGCTGAGAAATGAGTTGCCCCGTGTTTTGGTGACAGTAAAATATGAAACCATTTCACGTGTCGTATCTCGGAGCAATAGTCCAAGTTTAAGCTCGTGAGAGCTTTGACGACATAACCAAGTCATCGAGTAAAGCAAAATTTGTTGGAAAATTCAAAGATGCCCTATTCCGTTTTCGTAAAAAAATACAACACTCGATAACTTCTTTGTGCAGTAAAGGTTTTAGTAAATTTATGCTTGGAGTACAGATTTGCAAGCTACAATACAAATGGGTCATTTAGCTGAAAGGCGGCAATTCTTGTAAAAGCGTTCCTACGCTATTTTTTTCAAATTCAATTACGCAAAAATTTAGTATGATCATCCAAGGTATAAAAATATTCATAAAAGTCTCGTGGATTGGTATAGTTTTCGATGCTTGAGTGGAAAATTTGAGTTCAAATACGATGTAGGTTTATTTCACTTTGTATTTTAAAAAATAAGTCCGAAAGATTTGGTATGTTAAAGAATGCAAAATTAATAAAATACATAATTTAATTTTCTTCATATTCACTTGGTCTAGCTGCTGTGTACTATGATGCACACGAAACTGATTAAATAAAAAATCGCATCATAATTTACATCACCAATGTTTATCTCCCATCGAATTGTACTGACTGCTGTTTACCATGATGTCAAAATCCTCTTATTTGGCTTTATAAAAAAATCGCATCATTAATTTTATCACCCTTTTTTAGCTCCCACGCAGTTGTAGGTATTGGTTTATGTTCACCATGATCATAAGTTCAAGAGAATTACAAGAATACGGCATTATAAAAATCGCATCATTAACTACATCCTCCATTTTTTCTTTCCTATTCAGCTGTATTGGTTGCTGTTAACGATGATGCATAAATTTCAGTATGGGACATTATAAAAAAAATCGCATCATTGAAAACATCACCCATTTTTTCTCTCCCATTTAGCTGTACTGGTTGCTGTTAACGATGATGCAAAATTCTAGTAGGTATAGGACATAACAAAAATCGCATCATTAATGACATCCCCCATTTATCCAGCTGTACTGGCTGCTGTTCACGATGATGCACGCTAACCTGATGGACATGATGTTCTGCTCGTGGCTGATCTTCGCCTGCGAGCAGCTGCAGCACCTGAAGGCCATCATGAAGCCGCTGATGGAGCTGTCGGCCAGCCTGGACACGTACAGGCCCAACACCGGGGAGCTGTTCCGCACCACCAGCGCCAGTTCACAGACGCAGCTCATCAGCACTACGGACGGTATGTCATCATTTGTTTCATCATTTTGTTGAGCCTAAGCACGCTGGTTGGTATGTGTGACGTCTTGTAGAACTTTGTAGAACTCCATCTATTTTTTTTTAAATGAAAATTGGTTCACTTGGTAAATTTTTATAATTTTATATCTTTGATCCTTGTGAACAGTTTTATAAATTTACATAAGTTATTCTTGGTATCCTACTCTTCCCTCATTCTTCTTTATTTAATAATATTTCATTTTGCTTTATACAGCCTCGCATTATTTTTAGGACTTTAGTTAATCTAAAGATGGCAGGTCTACAGGTCAAACTCAATATTTGTTTGTTTTTTTTAACAAATAAAAAAACAAGTAGAATCAGACATTGTTTCTTTTAATTTTATTTTTTTTAAATGGAGTTCTACAAAGTTTCCGCTGAAACATTTCATTCTTAGTTACTTTTTTATGCAGCTCCTATCGTTTAAACCAATTTTTAACAAATTTAAATATTTTTGAAGAATGTAGGGGCTTTTATTAGGTTATTTTCATTGGCATAATAGACCTAGGTTCATGCTTTGTTTAACATTGAATACTTTAGTACTTACTGCCTCATTTAAATCAACCATTCAATTATCATCTCGAAAATTCAATTTGTATACATCTATGGTATACATACATTATAATCAAATTCAAATTTACATTATATATGGATCAGTTATCAAAGCCTTACTGAAAGGTTAAAACAATCGATATATATAAAAGGGCTAGATGTCAGAGGCGTGCTCAGGGTAGAGGCCAAGACATTCCAGAATTAATAATAATTTGTCTCGTGTATTATTATTAAAAACACATTAGAAATTAATAGGACTAAATGAACAGATTATACGGTCAAAGTTTTAGGGAGTCGCTAATGACAAATGATTCAAAGTCGTACTTTTTGGAGGTAATTAGTGAGACCCATCATTTGAGCGAGTTCGTCCTCCCAGTGCTTGTTTTGCATATCTACCATTTGATTCAGCGATGACCTTTCAATGAAATTGTCTTATGAATCAATTTCTACACAATCTGAGCTAAGAAAAAAACTAAAAATACGATAATGTGAGAGTTGTTTTCAAAATTTTTGAAAATCAATTTCCAGTCGTTATGAGACACATTGGTTTAGTACGCATTGCTCATATGAAATTACCTCTGATGGATATAAGACAAAAAAGCATTAAGGGGACGAGATGTTCGGTGGATTTGTCTATGGGTCAAAGGCTTTTAAATTCCTTCATCCTTTTGCATTTTATTAGCCTTATCCATACAAATATACAAATATCGTTGCTATGGTGACATCATAGGTTTCTATGGTGATATCTACATGTGTTGAAGACGGAGTAGAGAAACGTTGCGTACATAGGAAATGACAAAAGCATTTCATATGTCGTGAGCGAGACAGCACTTTCAACAATGTCCTGCGTAAAGAAGGACTGGTGCTTCATTTCGTTACGAATTAAATCACATTAAAAACCAATTTCATAGAATTACTACCTCTATGAAAAAAAACAATCAAATTGGTTCCTGGTCCTACGAAATCTATTAATTTAGACTACTGATCTAGTTATGCGTTCTTCCAATATCCACCTATGGCTTGGAAACAAAAGGGCTCACTCAGAATAGCGCCAACAGACCGAGGACGTGCTAAATGTTAAGTTGTGGGATCGAGGGTTGATTAATTAAAACTATTTTATTTACGAATTCACAATATATTTTTACTAGTCAGCCATGCTGATGACAGGAAGAAGTACCAGAGACAACAATTATAATTTAGTAGTGATGTAACATATATACCTACCTAATATTTCTCAACACTCCTCCTCAAATTTAACTTAGAACATCATATTAAATTTGCCTATAAAACATGAGCATATTTAAACAAGCAAAATAAACTTAAGTTACAACAAATTACTATTTAGTTCTTTATTTTACAACAGCTCTACTCTATGAATACATTTTATAAAGATTTATCATTAAACAAAATAACCTTAGTGACTCTTAACTCTAAAATCAACTTTAGTAAAATACTCTTTATAAACTAAAATTTAAATTAATCCATAATTTGGTTAACAAAATTTACAAACTTTTCTTTACACAGGCTTTTAGTCATTAAATCAGCTAAATTGTTATTAGAATTTACATACTCAATTGAGATGATTTTCCTTTCAACAATGTCTTTAAGGAAATGGGCTCTTATATCTATATGTTTGGTTCGCTTAGAATTTTCATAACTTTTAGACATAGATATAGCACTTATATTATCAACGAGTAATAAAGCATCACAGTTATCGTTAAGATGATTACTTAGGCCCTTAAGATTTACCAACTCTTCTGCAGTGGCAGCAGCAGCTATGTACTCAGCTTCTGCTGTTGACAAAGCAACACGTGATTGTTTCTTCTTAGTTTTAATACTGTATTTGAATTCTTTGATTTCAATCCTTGAGGAACTTTTATGTATACATCTGACTTTAGTTTTCCGTTCAAAAAACGCTGATGGTATATCAAGTTGAGTAATCATTAAGTCTTCTTGGACTGCCTTTGATAGAAACATTCTCACTGTAGAGTGTCTCGCAACAGGGGCATAATTGCTATCAAAAATATCTCCTTTCTGCTGTTGGAATCCTTTCACAACTAGTCTAGCCTTTTTGGTTTCTTCATCTTTTTCTTTAAAAATCCATTTGGTATCAATAGCTTTCTTTCCTTTGGGTAATTCTTTTTCTTCCCAGGTCTCTAATTTTTCAAGTGCTTGTAACTCTTTATTGATAGCTTCTTTCCATTCTGTATTGCTTATAGCCTCTTCATAGGAGCTAGGTGTATTTGCGCTCAAGCAAATAACTATATTTGTCTCATACTCATCAAGATGTGCAGGTGGTGTTACTATTCTTCCTGATCTTGTTGTTTTCTCTTCTCTTGTTGCATCTTTGTTTAAATTTCCCTCATCAGTGACTTGTTTGTTTCCTTTTCCTTCCAAATTCTCAGTTTCTTGTTTCTCTTCTTGTCTCATCTCTTTTTTATTTTCTTGGTTTTCTTCTTCTTCTTCTTGAATATATCTTCTTTCCTCATTTTCTTCCTTTTTGTATACTGTATCACTTTCATCAAATCTCACATCTCTTGATATTATTATTGAATTTTCTTCTGGATTCCATAATCTGTATCCCACTGTATTATAGCCAACCATTCTTGTCTCTTTTCCTCTTTTATTCAGTTTGTCGCGTTGAGGTACAATAGTGGCCCACGCCTTTGCGCCAAAAGCTCTTAGTCTTGATAGGTCACAGGTTCCATTTTTCATGAAACACGGTGTTTTATAATTTATTGCTGATGAAGGTGACCTGTTCAGCTGATAGGCAGCACATTGAATAGCTTCGCACCATAAAGTTTTGGGCAAATTAGTATCTGCAAATAAAGTTCTTACCTTATCACACAAGGTACGATTTAATCTTTCCGCTACACCGTTGGACTGTTTTGTGTAGGGTAAAGTATATTCTAAACTTATTCCTTTTTTCTTACAAAAATCTTTAAACTTGTTGGCTGTATATTCCCCGCCATTGTCGCACCTGATTCGCTGAACTGTACTTCCAGTTTCATTTTCAATCCTTCTTATATAGTCAATCAGTTTCTCTGTTGCTTCAGATTTGTTTACCAAAGGGAACACTACACAGAAATGAGAATAATCATCTAATACCGTCATGAAATATTTCTCACCATTTAGTCCACACTCCTTGACAGGTCCCGCTATGTCTGTGTGCAACATTTCTGCTACTCTTTTAGATCTTGGTCTTGTTGTCTGCTGAAATGGTTCTCTAGTTGCTTTTCCTTCCATACATGGGCTGCACGTTTTATTACTTATTGGTAGGTGCATAATACCCAAACATTTTCTATTTAAATGGCCCAGACGTTTGTGCCAAAGAACATCATCACATTGGTTTTTACCTGTACTAATATTACACACTTCATGACATACATTAGCATTTAATTTGTACAATTTCCCATCAGAATTACCAGTAACAAATGAATTCTTTCCTGTGATAACAACTTTATATTTATCAAACTTTACATGAAATCCGTTCTCGGTTATCTTTTTGACTGAGAGTAAGTTATAGATTATGTTTTCTACAATTAAAGCATCAACATTTATTTTTAAGTTTTTGTATTTTATTTTTAAATTACCTTTTTTGTAAGCATTAATGTACTGGCCATTTGCAACTAATATTTTTACACTTTTATCTAGTATTTGAATGTTTGTCATGTATTTTTCAAATTTTTCACTTACAAGATGTTGTGTGCACCCTGAGTCCACAATGAAGGTGATATCATAGCCTTTGTTTATACTTTCAGCACTAAAAACATTTTCACTGGCTACAAAACCGATCTCCGATTCACTCATTAATGAAGTAGCACCTTGTCCCGGGAAGCCTCTGCCTCGGGATACTCGTCCTTGAAATCTGCCTCTTCCTCTGCGATTTTGACCATAACCTCGACCTTGACCTTGGTTCCGTCCTCCTCTGTATTTTTCTTGTTCCTTATTACCAGTACTACACTCATAAGACTTGTGCCCTGGTTTCCCGCATGTGTAACAGTACATCATAAATGCGTTCTCCCGGTTCACTGTATCGGTGCTGATCTTAGTTTCGGCATCCAACAGTCTGGCCTTGACAAAATCAAAACTTAACTTCTTTTCTGAAGCCATTGTTTCTATTGATGTAATGACAGGATCATATTCTTTCGGCAGTGATGAGAGTAGGTAACAAATTTGATCTTCTTCGTCTACTTTGACGTCGATGGCTTTCAGGTCGCTGATAATCGAACTAAACTTGATTAGGTATTGCTGCAGCGGCTCATTATTGCATTTCAATGTTATTAATTTGCGTTTCAAGTGGAATCTGTTGAAAACACTTTTTCTTTCAAAAACATTTTGAAGAAAATGAAGCATTTCTCTTGCAGTTCTGCCATCCTTAATGATTTCTATATATTTATCAGACACGCTTTGAGCCAAGATTGATTTAGCTTTCGCATCATCCTTTTTGGATTTTTCTGTATGAATTTCACTTTCATCCAACACATATTCAACCTGCTTCTCCTGTAGAATAAGTTTTAGACGAAATTTCCACGTACTAAAGTTTGACTTCTCATCCAAAAATGGCAAATTAGACAGAGCAGCGCCAGCCATTTTTTTTACTATCCGTTTTTACTGCGCGGATCGCAACCCCAAAATATACTTCACTATTAATCAACCTCACTCACTATTAACCACGTTCTGCTACCATGTTAAGTTGTGGGATCGAGGGTTGATTAATTAAAACTATTTTATTTACGAATTCACAATATATTTTTACTAGTCAGCCATGCTGATGACAGGAAGAAGTACCAGAGACAACAATTATAATTTAGTAGTGATGTAACATATATACCTACCTAATATTTCTCAACACTAAAGAGTCATTGCAACGAGGATGCTGGGAATCAGCCTCAGAGACAGGGTTCCAAACCAGGATATCCGTAGACGCACTGGTGTCATACAGCGAGTGGCCTGCTTAAAGTGGCGCTGGGCTGGTCACGTCGCAAGGCAGGACCATGATAGGTGGCCGAAAAGGACCGTTCAGTGGCAGCCCAGGATGCCCAAGCGGGGAGCGTGGAGACACCAACTGAGGTGGCTGGACGACATCAAGAGAACTGCAAGCAGAGGATGGCTGAACACAGCAGCTGATTGACAGGAATGGAGAGGATTAGAGGAGGTCTACGTCCAGGAGTAGACTGAGAAAGGCTGAGGAAGAAGAAGAAAAGCACTGATCTAGTATATTTGTATATGCGAATAGCTCTATCTCTATGTAGGGTAAGGTTGATTGTTTAGTCACTGTGGGTTGGCTGGCATTAGTGAAACAATAAGGCCTAAGGTGAGAAGGCTCCGCACACCCTATCAATAGCTCTCCACCTACAAATCGGTTCTACGTCACGGAATGCCAATGACGAATTTATCCCTTTATGTGAATAAAACATGCCCGGGTGACGACGTTTCGACAACCACAAGGATTTCATTATCAAGGAGGTCCGAATATTAATTTAGAAAACCGGGAATCCAAATTTTGCCATCTAGCCGGATAAATCTTACCTAAACCTTACCCTTTTCAAATCCAATATCAATCGCCATTTCCTTTCAGTGTCTCAAAACAAAGCAACGCAACACACACCACAGGACCCTGCAACCAGACATGGACAACTGCCACATCACCAACACCTCTGCGGCACTATAACAAGTGTCATAGACCCTTAGAGTCTCTTGAATCTAGGGGGTATCCCGTACAGGCTCTCTTAAAAAAAAAGATAATGATTATTCCGGTCAATAGGTCAGTTGGCAGAGTGCTTGCATACCATGCCGAGAGCTCGAGTTTGAATCGCCCCGAAGGTGTCAGAAATGATTTCCCGTTTCGGTGTTTATTTTTAAATTCAAAATAAAATACCAGCAAGGCTAACTCAACCTTCACAAAAAGTGAGTAGGTACCCTTGGGAGCTGGAAAACCCTCAATTCAACTGAAATGGTTGGTGTAAGGTCGGCCCCCTTACCTGTAAAAATAAATATGTTCCACTCGCCTCATGCGACCCCTTCGAGGAGCTTACACTATATGTGTAGCTTAGTTGCGTTGCTGTCGGTGAATATGTCTTTATGTCACGAATTTATTAAAAAATAAAAGTAAATGGTGACAGACGCAAAATCCACTTCAGAGTCGAAACGTCCCACCCCGTTTGGGGTAGGTGCCAGTATAATGTGGACCCCTGGAGGTCAATATGAGAGAACCAATCTCAATAAGGTATTCTCCAATAAATTCCACAGAGCCATTTCATCTCGAGAGTTCCACGGAGCCGAAGACAAAAATTCCATTCAGCAAAATATGTGGCTTTATTATTTCTTCCATAACAAGATCCGGATATTCGCATCCAGAGATGAAAGGATATTTTCCGTCTTGCTGAGAAATTTATTCATTTACTTTTGATGGAATGGTTCTTACGTTGCGAGAATACGTTTGAAGATGAAAATATTTTATGTGGGCTATGAAAGTAAGTTGTCGGTGCTATGCCCGAGGACAAGTGGGCTGATCTTTCTAGCGTGTTTGGAATCGAACAACTTTGGTTTGATCCCCGCCTGGGTTATTTGCCCTTAACTTTGAACCTGGTTAAGTATTAATTAATAACGAATTATTAATTGATAATATAATAATAATAGTAGGATGATTTATCTTGGAAGAAATTATATTATATCATTTTAGATTCATATTAAATGCATTAATAGATAATAATAATAATATTAGGATGGTTTATTTGGTGAGCGCTGTTTTTATGTAATTCACACCTCAAGAGCCCTCTGCGAGCTTGGTCGTCGCTGTGGAAAATTAGCGCCAATTCTCAAGCAAGACCCAGTTGCTGTAAGGCTGGATGAACCTTTTGATGACCGGTCTTTGGTAAAGGTTTATGAATTTTCTACCCAGCGAAGAGCAAATTTGAAAATATAAATGGTATTTTTTTGTGCTCCGCCGGGATTCGAGCCCACAACCTTCTATTTACGAGTCTAAAGTGTTACCACTGGACTACGGACCGGTCGATGAATAGAATAGGTTGGTGAATTGCACTCCACTTCACAAATCTATTTTATTTAAAAAAAATATACCGAGTTTTTCCGGTTAGTTGGTAGAATGCTGAAGGCTAGGGTTCGATCCGCACTGATGGCATTTGCTGTTAAAGCGTTTCCTTGACCTATATGTTGATTTTTTGACTTATAGGTTGGTAGAAGGCTGACCGTCCATACTGTAAAAAATGGTTCACTTTGACAATGTCGCTCCTGTTTCAGGAAAGGTCTGCAAAAGTTGCAGATTTTATGTCCATTTGAGGTTTGGATTTCGATTTGTTAGTACACATGCAGCATTTGTAAGCGCGAATTAACTTGAATGTGCCTGTTTGTGGGCATGCATTTAATATGAACTTTAAATGTGAATAATATATCGGTGTAGTTTAGGTTAAAGATTATTTGGAGGTTTGAATCCAGGAATCCTTTATGTACCGGTAATTTCTCAACTTTTCCCTTCCGCAATGTAGTGCAGTAGTTGAAGCAGACTTCCAATGACGACCACTTAGGGTAATATAATAAAGGATTCTCATGACAAACTTCTAAACTACAGGATTTTCACTCTTTTTTAGCGTTTTCTCCCGTAGAAAATAGAAAAAAATGTGCATTTATCAGAGAAGTCCATATTAGTTTAATAAGTCAGACTTCCAATGACGACCACTTAGGGTAATATAATAAAGGATTCTCATGACAAACTTCTAAACTACAGGATTTTCACACTTTTTTAGCGTTTTCTCCCGTAGAAAATAGAAAAAAATGTGCATTTATCAGAGAAACCCATATTAGTTTAATAAGTCAGACTTCCAATGACGACCACTTAGGGTAATATAATAAAGGATTCTCATGACAAACTTCTAAACTACAGGATTTTCACACTTTTTTAGCGTTTTCTCCCGTAGAAAATAGAAAAAAATGTGCATTTATCAGAGAAACCCATATTAGTTTAATAAGTCAGACTTCCAATGACGACCACTTAGGGTAATATAATAAAGGATTCTCATGACAAACTTCTAAACTACAGGATTTTCACACTTTTTTAGCGTTTTCTCCCGTAGAAAATAGAAAAAAATGTGCATTTATCAGAGAAACCCATATTAGTTTAATAAGTCGCTTATTCAGTATTACCTTTAATGTGTTGATATAATATTCTGTTTATTCAGTATAAATAACATTTGGAGTGACTTTACTTAAATATTGAGCGCTGGGAATATGTATTCCGTAATACGTCACTACTTTTAATTCTCACTGAATAATTCAGCGCCATATTAGTGATAAATCGATTCTCTTAATTCTGGTATCATCGCTGAGACCGCTTAGTTAGACCAACCCTAGTTCATAGGTACTAAATAGGGTCACTCATGCGTGTCACTTCGGCGTGTGCACTTGTTACCGGTACCACAAAAAGAATACGGTCGCAGACATCCAATCTAATCTAAGTTGCAAAGATATGTATCATTTGAGGTTCATATTAAATGCATTCCCACAAGCAGACACGCATAATTTCGCGCTCACACATGCCGCATGATAAACCAAATCTCAAATGGACATACACCCTGCAACTCTTGCCGTCCTTCCCTGAGACAGGGGTGACACTGGCAAAGTGAACCGTTTTTACAGCATGGGTGTTCAGCCGCATACCAACCTATAAGTCAAGGAACGATATGACGAAATTGGTCACACTGCAGTTCGTCTTTTCAGTCACCGATATGTCGATCACAGACATCTTACCGATTACAGACATCTTGCCGATCAAAAAAAATCCAGTCGCATACAAAATAGGTCAAACAACAGCTCCATCATAAAAAAAACTTACCCTTCGAAAAACTTTAGAGATGACTTTTTTACAATTGATTGAGGTTTTCTGTAATGGAGCTGTTTGTGGACCTATTTTGTATGTGACCAGTCAATAGATAGCTCAGTTGGTAAGGTGCTTGCATTCCATGCCGAGAGCTCGGGTTCGTATCCCACCGAGGGTGTCAGAAATGATTTCCCGTTTCGGTGTTCATTTCAAACTTAAAATCAAATACTGGTAAGGTTTACTCAGTCTTCACAAGAAATGAATACAAGCCACCTCGGGAGCTGGGAAACCGCCACTTCAACTAAAGTAATTGACGTAAGGCTGGCACCATTACATCTAAATCTAAATCTAAATCTAAGCTGCAAAAATATGTATCATTTGAGATTCATATTAAATACATTCCCACAAGCAGACACGCATAATTTCGCGCTCACACATGCCGCATGTGAACCTACAGTATAAAAAACCCAATCTCAAATGAACATAAGCCCTGCAACTCTTGCCGACCTTCCCTGAAACAGGGGTGACATTGGCAAAGTGAACCCTTTTTTACAGTTTGGGTGGTCAACCTCATACCAACCTATAAGTCAAGGAATAGAAAATAGGAAAAAATGTGTATTTATCAGAGAAACCCATATTAGTTAAATAAGTCGTATTCAGTCAAGGAATACAATACATGTAAAAATAAATATACTCCTCACGCCACATACGACTCCTTCGGGGAGAACTCTGCAAGAAATTGTACTATATGTGTAGCTTAGTAGCATTTAGCAGTAGCAGTAGCACTAAAAAGTCGTATGGACGAACTATCATGTGAACCAATTATCAGTGTCCGATATGTCTGTGGGCGAGCTTTCTGTGGCCGAATTGTGTGTGACCGAATTGTCGTTGACCGAACTGCCATGTTGGCCAATTCTCATGTGACTGATTTGTCCATGACCGAGTTGTCTGTGCCCGATTTGTCGTGGAACAATTTGGACCTGTTTTTAATTCTCACTGAATAATTCATCTTTATATTAGTGATAAATCGATTCTCTTAATTTCGGTATCATTGCTGAGACCGCTTAGTTATAGGCCAACCTGAATGACAGATAAAGATGCTCACTCATGCGTGACATTTCTGCGTGTGAACTTGTTACCGACGTTGATGTGTGGAAGTGAAGCATGGACTGCGAGTGATAGTGAAATGAGTAAGGTATGTCCGGTGGAAATGAGACACATGAGGAGTATGATAGGCTAAACTCTAACGGTGCTATTCTTATACATTTTGGGTGTCTGTTGAGCCCACGCTTTGACAAACTAATGATTCCTGAGCTGGAAGTCTCATCACCACGGTAATTATTACCTACCGAATATCGGTAATATTTGTATGAAGACTAATCAGCTGTTCACTTGCGGCCATCTTGGATTGACAGGTCTTCATACAAATATTAGCAATATGCAGTAGGTAAGAATTACCGTGGTGATGAGACTTACAGCCCAGAGATCGTTAGTTTGTCAAAGTGTGGGCTCAACGCACGACCAAAATGTCGAATTGCTGTAACTGTAACTCTGTCGCTATTCCGCTAGGGGTGGCCAGAGCTTTTGCAGAGCTGCCTCCATTTTTTCCTATCCTTACATACCTCTTTCAATTCATTCATATCCATCACCTTTTTCATGCATTTTCTTCTTTTACGCTCACTTTGTAGATAGAGTTGTAAAAAATGTAAAAAATTTAATGCAAGTTGAATGAGGATGTGAATGTCTTCTATTATCGAAGTTGCAAAGTTATATTTAAGTTTCATATTAAGTGCACACCAACAATCAGACAGATGTAAGTTAGGGCTCATAAATGAAGAATGTGTACTAACAAACTATACTCCAAATCTCTAATGAACATAAACCCTGCAATTCTTGTCAACTTCCTTGAAACATGACTAACATTGGCAAAGGGAACCATTTCAACATTCTAGACAAGAAACATTCCATTTTTGTTTTTATTATTTCTGGTTGTAGATTGGATTCAGACACATCGAACTTATAATGCAGAAATGAAATGCATGAGTGACCGTTCTTGTCAAGCATTATGTCCGTGAAACTGAGACTAAGGCGGTGTCTGTAATTTGTACGCTAGGGATGGGTAAACTAAATTTACTTTAACCGGTTTCCGTTATTGTTTTTTTTAATGACCTTGGTATGTATATGTAGGTATTGGTATGCGGCTGACCACCCATGCTGTAGAAAATCGTTCACTTTCCCCATGTCACAGCTTTTTCACAGAAGGTCGGTAAGAGTTGCAGGGCTATGTTCATTTGAGATTGGGTTTTCATGTTGTGAGTGTACATGTAGCATGTGTAAGCGCGGATTTATACGTGTCTGCTTATGGGGATTGCATTGTTACAAACTATTTCTCGTTTCGCTGTTTATTTCACATCCACAATCAAATAACAGGAAGGGTGAAAATCTGCCCCTTCTGGAAAAGAGAAACCTCCACTTCAAGTCAAGTGGGTAGCGTATGACTAACCTTTAACTGTGAAAATAAATAGGTTTACCATTTTGTCTCCCCAGTGCTGGTTTCGCATATCCACCATTTGAGGGACAGCATGGTTAAAAGTTGCGTTGAGTCTATATAATAATCTATCTATATCTATAATCTAAGTTGCAAGGATATATTCATTCAAAGCTCTCAGATGTATGCCCACAAACAAACACGTGTAGTTCGCGCTTACAAATGCTGATTGTGTACTTACAAATAAAATCCAAACCTCAAATGAACTCTTGCCGACGCAACTTGCCCTGCAACTCTTGCCGACATTCCCTGAAACAGGGGTGACATTGGCAAAGTGAACCATTTTTTACAGTATGGGTGGTCAGCCTCATACCAACCTATAAGTCAAGGAATACGAGTAATAAATAACAATCTAATAATCTATAATATAATATCTATAATCAAAGTTGCAGAGATATATTAACATTAAGGGCCCTCAAATGCATGCCCACAAACAAACACGTGTAGTTCGCGCTTACAAATGCTGAATGTGCACTTAAAATTATTAAAATACAAACCTCAAATAAACATAAACCCTACAACTTTTGCCGAGCTTCCCTGACACAGAGGTGACATTGGCAAAGTGAACATTTTTTTACAGTATGGGTGGTCAGCCTCATACCAACCTACACGTCAAGGAATTCTATTAGGAAGGAATCCTATTTCGAATACCGGGTTTTTGTCTCTTCTAAAATTTATCCCGGTACTGTATCACCACAAATTTTTTTGTCCTCTACGATTTGAGGGGGACACTTTGGGGGGGGGGGGGGGGGGGTGACAGACGTTTTTGGGGACATTAAGAGAATATTCAAGTATCTTAATTACGTTTTGATCAAATTTGTCCGAAATTGCCACAAAAGAAAAATACATGGCCACTTGGACCTAATACCTACCCCGTCACAGACAAGTTGGCAACTTGTGATCAATTTTATATTAGGGTGGTTCAACGGGGAATGGATTAACTTAAACGACGAAAGTTTTAATGGCAGATAATCTAACTATAATATCTTATCATTATATATAATATAATCTATCGTTATGTATAATATAATCTCTCGTTATGTATAATATAATCTATCTTTATGTATAATATAATATATCGTTATGTATAATATAATCTATCGTTATGTATAATATAATCTATCGTTATGTATAATATAATCTACCTTTATGTATAATATAATCTATCGTTACGATTCACTTTGGGTTACACTTAATAAAACTTTGGTTAATTTTTTTTTCACAAAATTTATTTTAGAAATTCACAGTTTAATTCTTTGTACTTCTCACTTAACCGGTATGGTACTAATCGGGTACTCATCCCTACAAAGCACTGCAATCCGTATTTATAAATGACTAAAGGTTATTTTAGACCATACCAGACCATACAAGAATTGTCTCGAACAGAAGCTTCTAGCAAATACGAATAGGTACAACCATCAAATACTTTCCATATTTACTCAAAAATTATAGACATTATAAAAAAAAATGTTCGGAGACGGCACTGCAATGTATAATTCTGTAATTAAAAATAAAAAAAATATTTCCAAAATACAGCACACACCAATAAAACGTTAAAAATGTGAAAAAAACGTGTGTTTTTTAAAATATTTTTTTGTGGTGACAATGCTTAAGTTATATATTTTGTTCAAACTTTATAATTAAGATAAAAGATTAATAAACATGCTTGATTTTTTTCATTACTGTAACTATTTTTTTAAGACCATAAAGTGTAAGAAACCAAAACGGCAACTTTAGTCGCATTGTCAAGGACACTCGTTAGATTTGTCATTTTTCTTTGTCTTTCAATTCAAGATAACTTAAAAAATCTATAACGTTTTTAACATATCACCATTTCAATCAAGATGAATCTTGATGAAATGAAAGAATCATGTAAGGACAGAAAGAAATGGCGGTTTAGCTTTAATGTTGGCGGCTAGGGCTAGGGTTTTTACAATTATAAATTTATATTCTGTATTTGTTTTGATGTTTATACATATTATTATCTGTGATTTTAAATATGTAACTTGTTGTCTGTGTTCTTTAACTTATAGGTTGGTATGCGGCTGACCAACCATGCTGTAGAAAATGGTTCACTTTACTAATGTCACCCCTGTTTCAGGAAACGACGGCAAGAGTTGTAGGGTGTATATTAATTTGAGATTTGGGTTTTTATATTGTAGGTTCACATGCGGCATGTATTAGCGCGAACTTGTACGAGTTTCCTTGTAAAAATGCATATAATGTGAATCCTCAATGTAACATATCTTTGCAACTTAGATTAGATTAGAAGTGGGTACATGCTGTAGAAAATGGTTCACTTTGCCAATGTCACCCCTTTTTCAGGTAAGGTCGGCAACAGGGTGTATGTTCATTTGAGATTTGGGTTTTTATATTGTAGGTTCACGTGCACAAGCGGGCATGTGCAAGCGCGAACTTATACGCGTTTCCTTGTGAAAATGCATATAATGTGAATCCCCAATGTTACATAATATCTTTGCAACTTGGATTGGAAACCTTTAGAGCTCGTTCCCACTTGTCGGGTGTCGGATGCGTATTTTTATCGGAGGTTCCAGTGGCAGAACATTATGTGTAAAGCTATTCACACTTATCGGCAACCGATTTTGTCCGAAATGTTCTGCCACTGGAGCCTACGATTAATACACGGATCCGACACCCGACATGTTGGATCGGAGGTTCCAGTTGCAGAACATTTTTGGACAAAATCGGTTTCCGACAAGTGTGAATAGCTCCATACATAATGTTCTGCCACTGGAACCTCCGATTAATAAACGGATCCGACAACAGACAAGTGGGAATGGGCTCTTCCTCGGTTGTCATTTTGTCACGGACACTCCATTTTCAAGGACGCCAGTTCCATGACACAGTTAACGCCTACCTTTGAAGCTGCCACCTCAGTCAGGCTGGTGTTGTTTGAGGATGACCTTGCCATTCACAACTCTATGCCATATCTAGCCAAGTGGTTCATAATTAATGGTCACTTGGTGTCCCAGAGTGAATATTTGATGAACGCCTAGTGCTGGTTCTCATGCCGATCTATATCTCTCATCTATCATTCATGGCAAATACAACTTATGAGTACAGAATCATTATTTTAAATGTACCTGCTTTGAGGTACGCTTATGAAGTATCTAGATATTTCGATTTGATCTATCTAATCTAAGTTGCAAAGATATATCGATGGTTAACTGGACAAATATTGTAAGTCCACTTTTTATAGTTTTGAGAAAACTCAACATGAAAGTTATGTACCACTAATAAAGGAGTCTAATATGCATTTTTTAATTGATTATATCTCGGTTTGCATTGCGTGTGAACCTACTACATTTTCAAAGATCAAAGACAATGATACAATGAGATAATGTGGGCAGTCACATCTAGGCGTGATCACCTATTAGTGAACGGAGTACCACTCTCCATAGGAGGTAAGCTAATCCAGCCTTCTGATTCAGTGAGACTTCTAGGAGTCTTACTGGATCGGAATCTGACACTGGAGAGGCAAATAGATGCCACAATAGCTTCTTCTTTTTTTTTCACTACGCCAAATTAAGGCTATTAGAAAGTGTTTACCGTCGGATGCAGTCAAGACCCTAGTGAGCGCGTTTGTGGTGTCTCGGATTGACTATTGTTCGACGCTTTATAGTGGTCAGCCGAAGAAGCAGTTCAATCGCTTTCAATCTGTGTTGAATTCGGCAGCAAGACTCATATTCGGGATACCCAAATTCGCTCACATCACTCCGCTGTTAAAAACACTACATTGGCTTCGTTTCCCGGAGAGGGTGGTCTACCGTATTTGTGTGATGGTATATAAAGCCATCAATGGCTTGGCTCCACCTTATTTGACCGACATGATGTTGCCTGTTGAGATGGGTGTAAGGAGGCAGACACTCAGATCCGCGGGCGATGAAGTAGTCAATTTGGTTCAGCCACGCCGTCAGATTCGTACAAATTTTGGAGACCGCGCTTTCCGTGTTGCGGGTCCGGTGGAGTGGAACAGACTGCCACCCGGAGTGAAGAACTCCAAATCTATGGATGTATTTCGCGGAGCACTCAAGACACACCTATTTAGAAAGTCTTATCCATGATCGGAGAGGGCCCTTGAGGTGTGACACACACAAAAACGGCGCTCTCTTATCATGTGTAATTTAAAATAAATTAGCCTGATATTATTATTATTATTATTAATGTCATGTTTTACAAAATGTGTATCATAACTAAATTTTATCAAAAAGTGGACTTATAGTTCGCTTAACCATCGATATATCACTGGGGATTCACTTTATATGCATTTTCACAAGCAAACATGTTTTATGTGAACATAAGCATCAAAACCCAAATCTCAAATGAACATACACCGTGCAACTCTTGCCGACCTTCCCTGAAATCGGGGTGACATTGGAAAAGTGAACCATTTTCTACAGCATGGGTGGTCAGCCACATGCCAATCTATAAGTCCAGGATGCATGATACTGTAACTGTAACTCTGTCGCCATTCCGCTAGGGGTGGCCAGAGCCTCTGCAGAGTTGCCTCCATTTTTTCCTATCCTGACATACCTCTTTTAATTCATTCATATCCATCACCTTTTTCATGCATTTTCTTCTTTAACGCTCACTTTGTATATCCCACTCTTTCACAATCTCCTCAATCTGATCACTCCATACTTTTCTCAGTCGTCCCTTCCCTCTTTTTCCTTTCACACTTTCTTTGTATATAATTTTGATATATGAGTAAATAATGATACTTATAATTTGAAGAGAATTTATTTGGTGTGCACTGTTTTTGTGTGCATCACACCTCAAGAGCCCTCTAATTATAAGAGTTGCCATCCTCTTGAGCTGTGAGTAGGAGGAGACATCCATGAGCCGCTTCAAGTCCTGGAAGTATGAAATTTTCGACGACTTCAAATACGTCATTCCAAGATATTTTTGAAGAAGAAAAATCCACGTAAAATTGCATCTACAAATTCAATAAAGTTTCTGCATACTTTTAGTCCGACCAGCAAATCTAATTTCGCCTAAACTTTCACATGCACTTCCACAGTTTCAGTTTGCCAATTCGCCGAATGGAATTTTTCAAAGCAAAATCTATAACTCAATCGCACAGAGAGGTTGCAAAAAAACTTTTTCAAAGCAAAGTCGGCTGGAAAATGTCTAGTAGGTACCTAGTACCTACCCCGTCGCTCTTCCTGCAAAGAGAAAGGCAAAGAGAAAGGCGGAGAGAAAGCTTAGAGCTCTAGAAGGTTCTGGAAAAGCTCTGCGGTTCTTTGAAAGTTTCAAAGTCTTGCGCGGCTTTTCCTTTTAAGCATTTTTCAGTGGAAATAAAAAGAAAGACCTCCCGCGAATAGAGCGTCAACTGTGCAGAATTTTGTGCAAGGGCCGGTCCGTAGTCAAGTGGTAGCACTTTAAACTCGTAAATGGAAGGTTATGGATTCGAATCCCAGCGGAGCACAAAAAAAATACCATTTATATTTTCAAATATTATGCTCTTCGCTGAGTGAACAATTCATATACCTTTACCAAAGACTGGTCACTAAAGGTCCATCCAGCCTTACAGCAACTGGGGTCTTGTTTGAGAATTGATGCTTTTTAGCGACGACCAAGCACGCAAAAAGTCTGGATAATAGTTCAGTTGCTAGAATGCTTGCATTCCATGCCGAGAACATGGGTGTCAGAAATGATTTTCCGTTTCGGTGTGGCAGGGTTAAATAAATACTGGGAAACCCTCACTTCAACTGAAGTAGTTGGTGTGAGGCCGGCCCTCTTACCTGTAAAAATAAATAGTTTCACCTCGCCAATTCACCCGTTCCATTTATACACTTCCATCCTGGGAAGCATAACGTTCATGCAATGCTATATATTTTTTATTTGTGGCAGAAGGTTGTGACCCGACCCAGCAGTGGTTCTAGATTTACGTGTTCGTCCACTAACGCGGCAAGAAGTAACAATATATATGTAGCTTAGTTGTGCTTTTTTATCCTTGCATTTATTTTTTTGAATGTTCAAGCACCCACCAATCAATTCCTTTTTCATACGGAAAAAAAAGTGAGGTTGTCGGTTCGTTCACGGATAAATTCCCCACACATCATTTGAATTGGTGCATATACAGCAAGGCTGAAAATATACAATATGAGGTATATGCACGGTATATGCATATATTATGCGCTCTCATATGCGCAGCCGCTTTTCAAAAATATGCCGGTGTTCTTTTCTGCTTTTGCCGCCGAGTTGATGAGAATGCTAGTGCATAGATGAGGAATACACGTGTAAACTTAAAATATATGCAAAATATGCAGTTTGAATTTTTTTTGACGGTTTATCTTTAACAAAACTAAAACTCGGTGAAGCTTTTAGTTTGCACAAAAATCAGCTTATGAAATCAATAACTGTAAAATAACTACACAGTTTTACTCCAGATTTTAAATTTAAAATTTGTTATTGCTCAAATATTTTCACCTTAAAAGGCATCTTCAGGAGCAGTCTGCTCCGTATAAAAAATGAGAATTCAAAATTTTAAAGCTTTAGCTTTCATTCCTTGACTTATAGGTTGGTATGAGGCTGACCACCCATACAGTAAAATATTGTTAAAATTGCTTATGTCACCCTTGTTTCAGGGAAGGTCGGCAAGAGTTGCAGGGCTTATGTTCATTTGAGATTGGGCTTTTATATTGTAGATCCACATGCGGCATGTGGTAGCGCGAAATTATACATGTCTGCTTGTGGGAATGCATTTAATATAACTAGGGGCTACGCCCCTGGCTGCTACGCAGCCCAACCCCTTAACATTTGGAGAATGTGTATATTGCGCATAGTTTACTCACGTTAAAATTCGTAATATTAAAAAAACATGTAAAATAAAAACATGCAGTTTTTGTAAAAGAAAATATAAATTTTCTAGGCTTTGATAAAATGAAATTTACGGAAGCTTACCATTCAAAAATTAAAAGACACAGGGATTATCCCGCATTGTAAACGGTTGTACATACTGTTATAGATACATCGATAGTGTATGCAAATCTTGATTTAATATCTATCTATAATCTATAATCTAAGCTGCAAGGATATGTAAGCATTTAAGGCTCATATGAAATGCATGCCCACAGACAGGCACATGTAGGTTCGCGCCTACATATTCTGCATGTGTGCATACAAATAAAGAAAACCTCACATGGACATAAACCTTGCAACTCCTGCCGCCGTTCCCTGAACCGGGGTGGCATTGGCAAAAGTGAACCGATTTTTACAGCACGGGTGGTCAGCCTCGTACCAACCTATCAGTCAAGGAGCACAAAAAATTATAAATGATATACAGAAATTCATAATGAGACACATTACAAATTAAAATTAAAATAAAGTAAAATTAAAATTAAACTTAATATTACACTTAGAATAAATGCCCTAGCCGCCATTGTTGCAAATCAACCGCCATTCCTTTCGGTCCTTACATACTTCTTTCATTTCATTCAGAGTCATAATCTTTTTCATGCACTCTCTCCTTTTGTTATGACTCCCATTCATTCGCTATTTCGGAAATTTGATCCATCCATACTTTCCTCGGTCTTCCCCTACCACGGCTTCCATTCATAGTTGCAGCGTACAATCTCTTCGTCAGTCTTTCGTCATTCATTCTTTCCATATGTCCAAACCATTTTAACAAACCCCTTTTGTATCCCTCCCCTTTTATATCAACCCCTTTTATATCAATCTTTCTATATTCTCATTTGCCCACCCTATGATCTGTCATTCATCGGGATTATCATGCACCGTAAATCGTTATAGATTTTATCAGAATAAGTTAATCGACACTGTTAGAAAATATCGATTCGATATAGGAAGGCACATCGATGTATGAATGCCATTAAAAATATATCGGAAATCTGATAGATTGGTATGAAACTGAACCCCATGCTGTATACACCTAGTTCACTTTTGCCAATGCCACCCTGGCTTCCGGGAAGGGCGTAGGGCGGTTCGTGTGAGGTTTGTTTTTTGTGCACATGCAGCAAGTGTAAACACGATTGTGCTTGCTTGTAGGAATGCATGTAATATGAATCTTAAATGTACAATACCTTTGCAACTTTCGTTGAATCATATGTTGGCATGAGGTAGTATATCTCTCAAAAATCTTGTACGTATTTGAATATTTTTTTAATATTTATTAGCGAACGCAAAATAGATTGATGAATTGCATTCCTTTCAAATTTATTAAAAAAAAGGGACAAAGAAAAAAAAAAAAAAAACAATTCATCCCCAGGCCCGAACCCGGGTCCTTCTGCATCAAAGACATGGACGATACCGCTAGCCCAAGCCGGCCTTGCAGGGAGGTGAGAAAATTGTCTTACATATTCTTACTTACTTACTGTTATGAATTGAGTTAATGTTTAGCGCCTCTATGTTCTAATTTATGTACATAGTTTTGTATGTACAAAATATTTGTTTAAAAATAGGATAGCGCCTCTATATAATTACAGTTTCTATACATAAAATATGAGGTTTGTATTGTTTAAGGTGGTACGACACATCGATGGTAACAAAAAATATTCATAGATGGTACGCATCAAAAATGTATGGGGCACTCCGTCGGGCAAATATGAAAAACTACTGTAGTTTTACTTCCTTTGAAACTTTTAATGCATTGAAAATAATATGTTGATTGCGCTATTCTAATATGAAATCAATCTGAAATCGCTAAGGTATTCATTTCGGTCATTAAATTATGCGTAAATTTCATTTTTTTCGCCATTGTTTGCGCCAACGCGACCGATGCGATGAGCTACGAGTACTTCTCTTGGATACAAACCTTTTTTTTTATTTTTTACGCTTTATGAATCTTTATTTTCTTCCGTTTGGCCGTGAGAAGCTCTGGCCGAACAGCTTGCGTAACGGACTGCCACGCAAGGGTGAGACGTTCGAATCCGTTAGACAATATATATTTTTAATTTTTTACATTGTGTTTTCTTTTTTTACATATACTTTTTTTTATTAAAATACAACATATTTGAAAACAAAAGTATTAAAGTTAGTCCAAACGATTAACAATACTTTCATTTCACTTTCATTTCACACTTCGTCCACACAAGTCGGTCAACATTTCAGTCACATGTATATATGTACCGAAGAAATCATCCCAATATTATAATTGTATATTATGCAATGATATTATGATTCATTCACTCTGTCTGCCACCATGAGTTGACGCGTAAGCCTAATTTGCATAAACGAGGTGGCACGACTTTATCCGAACGAATCCGAAGCGTAGGGATAACTAGATCAAGAAGTAGCTATACAGCCATTGTATACAGCTGATGAGGAAGGGTGTCTTGATAATAATATTATTATCATGTGCTGCAGTGTTTTTTCTTATTCACTTGTGAACGGTCACTGGTCAGTAGGACGCAAAAAGTGCAGAGGCTATACACCATTGAGGTATATATACCTCAATGCTATACACAGTAATATGAATGAAAATCATTGAGGATGGAAATAGGAATCTAGCCGTTGCACAAATTTGTCATTTATTGTGAGATGCCATGTAAAAAAAACAATCCATCACAAATATCTCGGTTCATCATTCGTCGATAAAAAAGTAATTTGTTCTAAGCCCCTCATACAACTTTGCTTAATAAATCTGAATAAGGCTATTTAAATGATTTAATCATGTTTTTAATGTATTGACTTGATTTTTACTAATTTCTCTTTTACGTACGCTGGTCACATATTACACACACCGCGTGACCATGTTGGAATAAAATTAATTTATTATTGATATAAGAATGACTATACATACATATACATAATATTTTATATATTGTTAATACAATAAGTCCGGTCAGTAGCTCAGAGGTAGAAAGCTTGCGTTCGATGCCGAAAGCTCGGATTCGATCCCCACCACCAAGGGTGTCAAAATTATTTCTCTTTTCGGTGTGTATTGCAAACCCACCTACCATAAAAAAAAACCAGCAAGGTTTACTCAGCCTTCACAAGAAATAAGAAACCTGCTCCCCTAGTAGGGAAATCCCCACTTCAACGAAGTGGTTGGCGTAAGGCCGGCTCCCTTACCTGTGAAAATACATAGGTTTTACCCACCATAAGCAACCCTTTCGGGAAAAAAGCTGCAGGAAGTTGCACTATACGTGCAGCTTAGTTGTACAAGCTAGTCCATGGTTCTAGTTTTACACACATTTAGGGACTTCATCGAAGAAAGAAAGTCGAGTGCAGTTCACTGATTTTTTTTTTATATTTTCAATACAAGAATAAAATATAGTTGTCAATTTTTAAGGCTTATGAAATTTTTTACAATTTGTCTACCGATTTGTCTTTGGCCGAAATGTCGTTGGCCGAAAAGTCGTGTGGACGAAGTGTCGTGTGACCGATTTATCTATGGCCGAGTTGTCTTTGGACGGGTTGTCGTTGACCGATTTGTCTTTGACCGAAATGTCGTTGGCCAAAAAGTCGTGGGGACGAAGTGTGAAATTTTTATATCTAATCTAATGTAATCTAACTTGCAAATATATGTTACATTAGAGATTCACATTACATCATGCATTACATGCATTCTCACAACCATACACGAACAAGTTTGCGCTTGCACATGCCTCATGTGAACCTACAACATAAAAACCAAATCTCAAATGGACATACACCCTGCAACTCTTGCCGTCCTTCCCTGAGACAGGGGTGACATTGGCAAAGGAACCATTTTTACAGCATGGGTGGTCAGCCGCATACCAATTTTGTTACCACATATATATATTTTTTAATTTAAAAAATAGATTTGTGAAGAGGAATGCCACTAACACATTCACTAACCTATTTTATCTGGCCAGAAACAGGTATTAATAAAAAAATAAAAAAATTACACATAAAAAACAAATTGTATTAGGTTACGGGGCGAGTAAAATTCAATACATTATTGAATTTTACTCGCCCCGTAACCTAATACAATTTGTTTTTTATTTTTTATTTTTATTTTTTAAAACTGAAAGGTTACAAAGTGAATTCCTCATCAATTAATAATAGGTCATTGATAGGTATTAATATTATCAATTAATAATTCATTACTGTTTATATTAATTAATAATTACCCAATAACATCTGTTGAACCAGGGTCAAAGTTAAAGTCATGTGACCCAAGCGGGGATCGAACCAACGTTATTCTATTCCAAATACGCTAGAAAGATCAGCCTCTGGCCCACTCGGCCATAACACCGACTAAATGAAATGAAAGTGAAATGATCGTATTTTTAATCGCTTGGACTAACTTTAATAGTTAAGTTTTCAAATATGTTGTATTTTTATAAAAAAAGTATAATATGTAAAAAAAGAAAACAACAAATGTAAAAAATTAAAAATATAGGTATCAACCGGATTCGAACCTATCATCTTCGCATCTACAGTCGGTCACGCACGCTATTATATATATATATATATATATAATTGGATAATTTATTTAAAGCGCCGTTTTTGTGTGTAGCACACCTCAAGGGCCCTTAGTATAAAATATATGAGGAATGAGAAGATATGAAGGGAATAATATAAATAATGGGGTATGTCCATACTCGTATACATGTGAATGCACATACATAATAATCTTACATTATAGGTAAATAATATATTCGTATAGTAATACATAAAAATAAAAATAGTTAAATAAGTGTAGGATATAGGATACCCCAGAGCTCTCACATTCCGACGGGAGAAAAATACTGTTTATAAAGCGTAACAAATAACTATTAAAATAATATTATGGGTGGTTTGTAAAAGGCGAAAGATTTATTCGTATTGAAGGGAAACCAGAGTATGGGTGGTTTGTGTCCAAGATAAAATACATTATATCGTCGGTCGGCGCAAGCAATTCATATTGAAATTTACACATAATTTAATGACCGAAATGAATACCTTAGCGATTTCAGATTGATTTCATATTAGAATAGCGCAATCAACATATTATTTTCAATGCATTAAAAATTTCGAAGGAAATAAAACTACAGTAGTTTTTCATATTTGCCCGACGGAGTGCCCCATACATTTTTGATGCGTACCATCTATGAATATTTTTTTTTTTGGGTAGTACGAGTCGCCACCTTAAATAGATTTTGTTTTCACCCACTGCCGAGCAGCCGGTTTAGCGTAATCGGCTAACCCACCGGGTCGCTCGGCGACTCCGCCCGGGAGATGCGGGTTCGATTCTCGCGGCGAGACATTTTGAATGTTTAAAATTTGAAAGTCGAAGCGATTGACGACCAAGTAGGACATTATAATAAAGGATTTCTAATCTAATCTAATCTAATTTAAATTGCAAATATATGTTACATTGGAGATTCACATAACATGCATTCTCACAACCCGACACGTACAAGTTCGCGCTTGCACATGCCTCATGTGAACCTACAACATAAAAACCAAATCTCAAATGGACATACACCCTGAAACTCTTGCCGTCCTTCCCTGTAACAGGGGTGACTTTGGCAAAGTGAACCATTTTTACAGCATGGGTGGTCAGCCGCATACCAACCTATAAGGGCTATAAGTCAAGGAACTTCAAATGAAATATATATCTTTGCAACTTACATAGATAAAGATTTAGATTAAGTGGCATGATTATAATTGGGTGTCGAAACACAAAATGGATTTGGATAAAGTGGCCTTATTTCGTATGACTACACCACTGCAACGTTTGACATGACTGAGATAAATATGGGCTACAGCAGAATCAATGCAGGGAGTTAATTTCTTCTCCTCTATTTCATTACGTTTGCATATAATATTTTCGTGCATATTCCTACAGATCCGTTGTCTAGTTTTTAGAGTGCCCCCCGGTACACCTATGCGCTGCATTAGAGAGGGAATTTCCATGAACCGCGCTGAATGCAGGATCGTTGTGCATTTCCATTCGCGGCCATTATTCCCACATTTCTATGAGCGCAGAGCTCCAGCTAATGATTTCTTTTCTCATCATTTTTCTAAATAAAAATACTTTAAAATATATGTATTGTTATGTAAATAACTAATACTATAAATGTTAGGTAGGTAGGTGTATTAATAGCCGCTGAGAGTTGGAGTAATTATTATAGGCACCTAGGAAAGAGATATTCAATTATGTACCTACTGGAAGCTTTTTGTTCTGAAAGAATCCAGCAAAACTGGCTTCTAGCAACTTCTGTCTTTAGGACTATAAAGGGCTGCAAGTGGCTCGCAAGAGTCAGTCCATATTTGTCGCTCTGCTTCTAAACAAGAAAGACATTGAATACCAAATATAAACTGTTAAATAAATCTAAGTGTAAAATAAATATCCATGAAAGAAGACCAGTTTTATTAATTTAAAGACTTTTTTTGAACCCTAAAAACACAACCAATGTATATATTTTTTTCATATATTTTATAAAGGAATCCTGTGCGAGAGATTGCCTTGATTTCAGAGACTCTAGGGGTCTATGACACCTGTTATAGTGCCGCAGAGGTGTTAGTGATGTGGCGGTTGATGTCCTGATCTTTTGTAGCAGAGCTGTTAGCTGCGTAGTGTTGTGCTGTGTGTTGTGTTGCGTTTGCTTTGATTGAGACACTGAAAGAAAAAAGGCGATTGATAGGGGTTTTGAACAGGATAAGGTTTAATACCAATATGTACCAATAAATTGTTCCATTACTTTTTTTTCGTAAACATAACCCTGTTTTCATAATAACAAACTTCCAACAGTGTTATTCACAACACGTTTGATCTGTAGCTGATCCATGAATCATCGATTTTTTGTATGGAAAATTACACATTACCGGTCCGTAGTTCAGTGGTAACACTTCGGACTCTGAATGGAAGGTTGTGGGTTCGAATCCCGGCGGAGTACAAAAATATACCATTTACATTTTCAAAATTTGCTCTTCGCTGGGTTGAAAAAGTCATAAACCTTTGCCAATGACCGCTCACTAAAGATCACGACGAATAAACTCGTAAAAAGGCCGATAGCTCAATTGGTAGAATGGTTGCATTCCATGCCGAGAGCAAGGGTTCGATCTCAACGCTTACTCAGCCTTCACAATAAATGAGAACCAGCCCCCCCGGGAGCTGGGAAACCCCCACTTCAACTAAAGGTGGTCGGTGTGAGGCCGGCCCCTTCCTTACCCGTAAAAATAAATAGGTCCCGAATCGCCACATGCGACCTCTTCGGGAATAACGCAGGCAAGAAGTTACACTATATGCGTAGCTTAGTTGTGTTAGATGGCGGTTGAGCCATGGATTTGCTGAACATCCGAGATGAAAATGTTCTTCGCCATTGCTGCAAAAACATTGAGAGACCGATAGAAAAAAAACGTTCCATGATAGAACGACACAGTGACAACACGACACATGACAGAACATCACAATGACAATACATCGCATGACAGAACATAACAGGATGATGTTTTTTCATGTGATGTTTTGTCCTGTGATGTAAAATTTAATAATGATGATGGTCACAATTTGCAGCTGAAGCAACGCCTTTTCTATTTTGCAGACACCATGAAGAGCCAGGAGTCGCTGGACGTGGACCTGAGGGGCATCTACAGCAACAGGCAGGACTTCGGCATGAACTTCCGCACCGGCTCCACGCTGCAGACCTTCGGGAACAACGGGGTGAACGGCAACAATCCCAACGGCCTCACCAAGAGCCAGGAGATGCTGGTCAGGTCGGCCATCAAGTACTGGGTGGAGAGACACAAGCACGTCGTCAGGTGAGACTGAACCTCCTTCATCACCTTCTTGAGGAATACCAATTCATGCTTAGGATGAACGAAACCATTATAAAATCCGTGAATTTGACCACTTCAATCATGCCACGTCAAAGTCCATGTCAAGGGTTCATTTAGCCTTACGGCAACTGGGTCTTAATTTAGAATAAGGCGCTTTTTATAGCGACAACCAAGCACGTGAAGAGCTTTTGACGTGTCTATAATCTATAATCTAAGATGCAAGGAAATGTTATCATTTAAGGCTCATATGAAATGCATGCCTACAGACAGGCACATGTAGGTTCGCGCCTACACATTCTGCATGTGTGCATACAAATAAAGAAAACCTTACATGGACATAAACCTTGCAACTCCTGCCGCCGTTCCCTGAACCGGGGTGGCATTGGCAAAAGTGAACCGATTTTTACAGCGCGGGTGGTCAGCCTCGTACCAACCTCAGTCAAGGAGGTGTAATTCACACAAAAACAGCTCTCACCAGATAAATCATTCTAAGTTATTATTTATGATTTTTTGTTCCTTGACTTGTAGGTTAATATGAGGCTGACCCCCCACGCTGTAAATAATAGTTCACTTGGCCAATATCACCCCTGTTACAGGGAAGTTCGGCCAAAGTTGAAGGGTGTGTACACTTGAGGCTTGGATTTTATTTTTTTATTACACATACACCATTTGCAAGCGTGAACTTACTCGTGTTTGTTACTGAGCATGCATTAAATATGATTGCAAATTAATTTTAAATGTATATTGACGGTTAAAAGGCAGTAAGCGACATTTTGGCCAAAAATGAGTTATGAATGCTATCCTACTTGAAATTTTCCGCTCTTTCTAATGCGCTAACTCCCATAGCTCTACGATGATTTTTGTTTGTTCATGCCCAAGCAATCAACTGCGTTTTCGAAGTATAGTTTTGGTGTTACCGACAAGATTTTGGCTTTTTTGTCCTAAAGGCTCTTGAGACATAAACAAATTGTAAAACCACATTAATAGGAATGCCAATAAATACTTTTTTTTTTTTTTTAATTTTAGGTTATAATATGTTGGTAGAATAGATGGATGTCGTGGTAGAGGAAGACCGAGAAAGGTATGGATGGACCAAATATCCGAAATTGCGAATGAATGGAATATCCAGAGTCATAATAAAAGAAGAGCCTGTATGAAGAAAATTATGACTCTGGAGGAAATGAAAGAAGTATGTAAGGACAGAAAGAAATGGCGGTTGATCTGTAATGTTGGCGGCTAGGGTTTATTAAATTGGAATTTGTTTTTATTTGTAAATGGATATTTTGTATTTGGATATTATTATTAAGTGATGTATAAAATGTAATTTGTCGTGTGTGTTCCTTGACTTATAGGTTGGTATGCGGCTGATCACCCATACTGTAAAAAATTATTCACTTTGCCAATGTCACCCCTTTTTCAGGGAAGGTCGACAAGAGTTGCAGGGTGTATGTCCATTTGAGATTTGGTTTTTATGTTGTAGGTTCACATGAGGCATGTGCAAGCGCGAACTTGTACGTGTCTGGTTGTGAGAATGCATGTAATGTGAATCTCCAATGTAACTTAGATTAGATTAGATTAGAGCTGTTTTGTTTTTAGCGATATGATAACCAATACAAAAGTTATGCCATTTTTCTGGTGTGTAATTGCATTCTTCCTAGACCTATGTGACAGCTCTTTAAGAGATGCCAACACCAGTACTTAGGGTTCTGATGCTGGTGAGTGTTTTTAATTTTGACAGGAGCTCAGCGAGTATGTGAAATTTACAATCTCCGTTCTACTCGTAACCTGTTTCCGAGAAAACTCATTAGGCAACTATTAACATGCAAGCGCGATAATTAAAACATTGTTTACTGAGAAACGGGAGATGGGAAGTCAATTCCCGACGTGCTAGACAGGGATGTGAAGCATGCAAACAGGAACTACCTGCCATAATGTATACATGTTTTCAGTATCCGAAACATGTCTTCTTTTGAATGTTTTTCGTAACCTATTTTCATAAAATAATGTATAAGTGGATGTAAAGCATGTAAACAGAAACTACCTACCATTTAATCGACTGCTCCAAGGAAGAAGGAAGTAACTCGGAAATGGAGGTTTTTGACTTATTTCCATTTCTGAAGGTAACAAATCTTCATTCTTCATTCCAAGATGACAGCCGTGTCTCTATCTCTATAAATTTGTTAATAAATTAATGTAAAAAAGAATTTAGGCATTGTTCTCCATGGAATGAATAACATTCAATTGGCTTTCCTTCAAAACTATCTTTTTTGACTTAGTCTTCCTTAGAGCAGTCGAAATGATGCATGTTTTCTTTTGAGATTTTTGTATAAAGTACATGTTTTTAGTATCTGAAACATGTTTATCAATTCCCGACTTATTCAACAGAAGTTTGAAGCATGTTAGAAGGAACTTCTGCTTCTTCAGTCTTTCTTAATGCACTCCTGGACGAAGGCCTCCTCTAATCTTCTCCATGTTTGTCTATCGGCTGCTGTGTTCAGCCATCTTCTGTCCGCAATTAAATGCAGTGCCTTGATGTGCCAGCCATTTGCCTCTGCTTGTTGTTATTCTCTTGAGCTACGAATACGGTGAGACATCCATTATTCGATTTAAATCCTGGAAGTATAAACTTCTTGGACAACGCGTTACTTGTCTTTTTAAGATTTTTCCTCCAAAGATGTGTTTGAAAGAGGTGTGTATCAGTGGCGAAGGGTGCCATACGACTCGATTTCCATCGGCTTCCCTTTTAAAATGAGGCAACAAAGTAGCTAAAAAATAAAGGCACTCGAACATATTTTCAGTTTCATACACATGTTTGTTAAAAAAAAAAGTTTTTTATATCTGAAATACGTTTCAGTAATAAATACACGAAATCAATTTACTAGCTCACACATGTGTTTACTAACGGACAGTTTTGTTGAAGCATTTTTTTAATATCTGATAACTTTTACATGTTTTAACTGACTAATTGATGTTTTCATTGAAGGAAGCTTATGTTTAATGACTGAAGCTTGTTTTTGATATAATCGAAACATATTTCTGTAACCGATACAATATGTTTTCCACTTTAAGCTTTAAAGGCAAAGCATGCATTAAAAGCAAAACATTGGAGCACAAAAAAATACCATTTATATTTTCAAATGTGCTCTTCGCAGGGTGAACAATTCATAAACCTTTACCAAAGACCGGTCACCATAGGTCCATTCAGCCTTACACCAACTGGGTCTTGCTGGAGAGTGGGCGTTTTCTACAGCGACGACCAAGCTCGCAGTGGTCTCTTGAGGTGTGATACACACAAAAACAGCGCTCACCAAATAAATCATCCTAATATTATAATGAACGCAAGCATTCTATCGACTGAGCTATCAACCTGAGCTGCAACTATTTATTTTGAATCACAAACAAAAGTAACGCAATTTTCTGATTAAAACATTAACCTTGTCCGCATGTTCAGCCCTTGTATTTGTTTTCCCGCGCAAATACATAATTTATGTTCCCATATCGGCGCCGCACCGGATCGGTTAAGCCTACTCCAAGTACCAAAAATTATGCTCGAACTGAACTAGAGCGTTTACCAAGAAATGTGTGGAACCTTACAAAGCACCTCCTGCGTTGTACTTCCACTTGTAACAGGGTCATTTCACATTTTTATTTTATTTCATAAAATGATAGACTACCTACCTTTTAAAAAATGCATCTGCGTTTTAAAAAAAAAAAAATCTGACATAGTTTTTAAATTGCAGCTCTGTAAAGTTCGCCCATTTCGATTTCCGGCAAAACAGGTAATTTTTTTTATTTAGGCGGATGTGACGTCAATGGATCTTACGATGTATGGAGTGTACCGTTAGGTCTTCTGACCGATGGATCCATCTACGTAATTTTGACGTCACAGCGTGGCTAGTCGGTCCCGCTGCGTTTTGGCGGGATTCAAATTCTCGACATTTTCTTTTTGAAAATTATCAATGATATCTTTATTTTTACTACATAAAAAAATATATGGTTGTAATCCTTGAAATATACTCTACACAACCAAAATATCAGTTAAAGTGGGGTTTCCCAGCTCCATAGTTCAGTTGGTAGTGTGCTTGCATTCCATGCCGAGAGCCCGGGCTCGAATCCCACCGAGGGTGTCAGAAATGATTTCCCGTTTTGGTGTTTATTTCGAACTCCAAAATAAAATACCGGCATGGTTTACTCAGCCTTTACAAGAAATGAGTACTTGCCACCTCGGTAGCTAGTAACCCCTCACTTCATGTGAAGTGTTTGGCGTAAGGCCGGCCCATTTACCTGTAAAAATAAATACATTTCACTCGCCACATCACATGCGAAACCCTTCGGGGATAACGCGACAAAAAGTTACACTACATGTGTAGCTAATGGGTCTGTATAAGTTATAAATGGGTCTCTTTTGAGAATTGGCGCTTTCTATAGCGACGACCAAGCTCGCAGAGGGCTCTTGAGGTGTGCTTCACACAAAAACAGCACTCACCAAATAAATCATCCTAATATTATTATTTAATCTTGACTATTTCAGTCGACGTAAGCATTATTGGCTAACGAAAACGTTACGTTGAAGCGTTTTAGTTTTCCACTCGGAATACAGATCAGTTTAGCTGAAAACTTAATCCACGAACAAAGGAGAGGCCCGGACCCAGCAGGGGATGAGCGGGCTTTCACCCAGGCTTACGGCAACCCGATACAGATGCTGGGGCAACCCTTACAGACCGCGATCGCTCTATATTTCATGTATTTAGAGGAATATTGTAATGCCTCTATCTAGGACCCCAAATTTTGTTTTTGAGTAAAGCTGTCCTGAGCAAGCGTGCAATTTATTTTATTGTTATGTTTTTTGCTGGATTCTCTTTTTAATTAAAATTCCAAAATTTATTTTTACAGAATTTAGTTTTTTCACAATTTATAATTTATCTCACAACTTGACAATCTAATCTAATCTAATCTAAGTTGCAAAGGCATGTTACATTCAAGATTCACATTACATGCATTTTCACAACCAGACACGTACAACTTCGCGCTTGCACATGCCGCATGTGAACCTACAACATAAAAACCAAATCTCAAATGGACATACACCCTGCAACTCTTGCCGTCCTTCCCCGAGACAGGGGTGACATTGACAAAGTGAACCATTTTTACGGCATGGGTGATCAGCCGCATACCAACCTATAAGTTAAGGAACAACTTGACAATAACTGTTTATAATAATAATATTGGTATGGTTTATTTGGTGAGCGCTGTTTTTGTGTGTATCACACCTCAAGAGCCCTCTGAAAGCTAGGTCGTCGCTGCAGAAAGCGTCAATTCTCAAGCAATACCCATTTGGAGCCCGCTTAACCCTTATAAACCCTTGAGAGCTGGGAAACCCCCACTTCAACTGAAGTGGTTGGCGTGAGGCCGGCCCCATAACATGTAAAAAATGTCCCTAATCACCACATGCGACGCCTTAGGGGATTACGCATGCAAAAAGTTACTCTATATGTGTAGCTTAGTTACGTTGCGTACAAAAAATGATAAATGTTCCGTACCTAGGTTGGTATGCAGATGACCATCCATGCTGTAGAAAATGGTTCACTTTGCCAATGTCACCTCCGTTTCAGGAAACATCAGCAAGAGTTGCAGGGTGTATGTTCATTTGCGATTTGGGTTTTTATTTTGTAGGTTCACATGCGGCATGTGCAAGCGCGGGCTTGTGAAAATGCTTGTAATGTGATTAGATTAGATAAGACATAACGCGGCAAGAAGTTGCACTATATGTGCATCTCAGTTGCGTTGCGTTTTTGCGTACAAAGAGTGATAAATGGTTTCGGACCGTCTATTCAAGAGGGTTATCCTTTTAGTGTTAATTCCAGTCATAATTCATCGTTTTCTCGACGACCCTCCACATATTGGTCTACCAGAACTAGATGGTCTACCCGGCCTGCTCGACGCCTTCGTTAGTTGTTGTTAATTGTGCCGCACCCCGTGCCAGAGGTCCCAATACCAGGGTCGCGGTCTGTGACCTTACCGCAGGCCTTTGGGAGCACCCTCCATACAGCGGGTGTGCTATGTATACTAAATTTATGGCGTATGTGTAGAGAAAATGGTTGACTTAACTGGTATTGAATATTTTGAATAACGGAAATTACAGGGTAAAGGAAGATATATGCATGGGATTCAGAGAATATTGGATCTATCATCATCTTCATAATTATGATTGAAAAGCTCCGGTTCACTTGGCCAATGTCACCCCTGTTTCAGGGAAGGTCTGCAAGAGTTGCAGGGCTTATGTTCATTTGAGATTGGGTTTTTAAATTGTAGGTCCACATGTGGCATGTGTTAGCGCGAACTAATACGTGTCTGCTTGTGGGAATGCGTTAACATGAATCTTAAATGATGTATATCTTTGCAGCTTAGATTTAGATTGAGATTTTAGTCCTGGGTGGGCCTTGGCTGAATCCAGGATTATCCTCCACTATTTTAAAGATTTTGTTGTTTTTATATACCTGAATGTTATTTATTATTAGGGACTGGAAAGTAGTGGTGTTATTTTTTAGGAAATTCGCGTTATTTTTTTGTGAAATTCGCGTTATTTTTGATCAAAAACAGGGAAATTCGCGTTATTTTTCATGATAAACGGGGAGATTTGGTGTAATTTTTAGGGTTGATAAGATCAAAATAAAGGTTTATATAATAACAAAACAAAATATATTACTAATATTTACAATTTATTATGTAAACCACAATATGCACCTTCAAAAACAATGAATAAACAACATCTGAATCAATACGAGTATCTGCAACCGAAGATGGTGGAAGTACCCACCGAAAACGTTTTTGCAATAAAAAATACTCAAGTGGTACAAAACAATGTTTTTTAATTTTAGTTTCTTAATTTTTTTTTTATTTTTTTTTAAATAATCCTTTTTTACAAAAAAAACCATTGATTGAAAAAAGTATTAATATTTCAATGACACTCCGAATACCCTGCAAATATCCTTTTAAAATATTTAATTTTTGTGCATTTAGTCTCTAGATGAGGGTTATCTCATTTTTCAAGGGATGTTCAAGTTGTGCTCTTGGCTAATCCAGCAGCAGCTTCACTCCTTGATGTATTTTCCTTCATTGATGTCACGATTCAAGTCTGCTTGGATGATCCAGCACAGTTCTGCTTATCATTATTTTTTTTAATAAAATAGATTTGTGAATAGGAATGCAATTCACCAACCTACTCTGCCTGGCCAGATACAGGTATAAATATCATTAATTAATAATTCATTATTGTTTATTTTAATGAATTATTCATTTTCAATTACCCAATTACATCTGTTGAACCAGGGTCAAATTTATGGTCAAATGACCCAGGTGGGGATCGAACCCCGCGTCTAGCGTTCTAGCGTGTTTAAACGTTGAAAGAGACCAATTTTCCTGTGCTTTGCACCTTGCAAAGGGCTTTCGCAGGATTTTTTTCTTTCCCACAAAATCGTTGCGTTGCAAAAGCGATACATGACAACTTTTTCGCACAATTTCTACCAAAAGTACAAAAATTCGCGATATTTGCGTAAAACCTGAAATTTCGCGTTATTCGCGTAAAAACATCAAAATTCGCGAATAAATTCGTTTTATCGCGATCGCGAAATTTTCCAGTCCCTATTTATTATTTGTATTCCTTGAATTATAGCCTTATAGGTTGGTATGAGACTGACCACCCATACTGTAAAAAATGTTTCACTTTGCCGATGTCACCCCTGTTTCAGGGAAGGTCGGCAAAACTTGCAGGGTGTATGTCCATTTGAGGTTTGGGTTTTTTTTGTAAGTAGGTACACATTCAGCATTTGTAAGCGCGAACTACACGTGTTTGTTTGTGGACATTGTAGAGCTCCCCTCCCTCCTGAAGAAGATGGAAATGGGGAGACCTTCCCTCTCAGAGAGATTGTTGAAGATTCCTGGTGAATGATGTACTCCTCGTTGATGAAGAAAGATGAGTGATCTTGAAATCCTAGTAGATGCTGGTACTGCTCGTACTGGAACTGGTAATGCTGGTGCTGGTAATCCCTCGCTGATGGGGAATATCCCTCGCTGCCTCCTCTGAGGTCGTCGTTTTAGTATTGGCCAATTGTGTGATCGTCTAGCTAAGAATAGGACTCCTCGTCGTGTGGAAGATAATGAAACGGAACGTTGTGTAAATTTTTTGTTTTACCGTTTCAAAATCTACTTTAGTGGCAAACCCAAATTCGTTATCGTTTGGTGTGGAACATACGCATTTTCTAACTAAATTGTAAATTCAAAATTATAATTAAAAAGCTTACGAGATTTACGTTACGTGTATTGTAAAATGACTACATGATATTAAATCCGATTTTAAAACAAGTGACTTTCATTTTTAATGGGATTTTGTTTTCTGTGAAATTTACTAGAACCCGCCCTGGCAAGGTCACGGCGTATAGAAAAAAACACGGCAGTCAACGTATTCAAGGGCGTATACAAAATAGGGAACAAGGAAAAAGGGGGGACGTAGATCGCGAAAAGTTACTTGATGTGTTAATTTTTGTTAGTCTTTTTATTTGACAGATTACATAAATTTACAAAATAACATTATAATAACAATATGAATAAATTACATTGCGTCTAAATATATTACGTATAAAATATTTATAATAATATGAAAAATCTACCTCCACCCACCCCATAATTATTTTAATTAAAATCCCACCTCTAAGTAGAAAATCTGCCTGCTAGCTCCAATGGAGAAGTCGGGGACTTGCGACCCCGAAGTGAGATTAACCGATCGGTTTACAAGCTTGACGCTCTCTCTCTTCTACCAAAGAATCGTCACAGGACTTTAGCACGCTAATTCCTGGCAAAAGGAAAGGAAGTCTTGTCACCAGCTTCGACTAAGTGTTACCCCACTGGGTCGGATATTTCAGCATTCCCGTTACCAAAACTTAACGCGCGCCTACTCCATACTCTATTCCAAGCTGCTTTTGTTAGAGAAGACAGCTTCTAATTTACCCCATCATTCTACCAAAATTCGCAATACCATGGCACCGTCTGATGCTCAGCAAGTCCGGCCAAGTAGACCCGAGACAGATGCCAAAATAAAGAAAACCTGGCAAAACAATATTTGTGGAAATATCTACTCCATAACCTGTTCCTGGTGCACCTCAATATCGGGAATTCCCGATATGGGTGGAAGACCCGAAGTACAGATTACGAAAGACCTTTCCACATCCCCATAAATAATGCCTTAACCAATCGAAATTCGAATGGTAGAAAAATAATTGTGCAAACCGCTTTACTCACGGACAGGAACACGCCACTGGTTTTAAGTTTGTATTAATGTCGCGACATTAGTTATTTTTAATGCAATCAGCCTAATTATTTTCTCCCGGCAGCATCTCAGGTCCATTTTCAGCTCCATCCTCACACAAACACCCACAAATCAAATATTAAACAGCAATTTTCAGATTTTATCTAGAAGAGACGCGTCACCTCCAGGAAACAGATCGAAACTGAATACAGCCCAGCAATGCGTCAAAGGACAGCTCAAGGTTTTTTTATAAGGGTACCTTTTTTTGTTCCAAGTTTTTAAGTGCCATAGAAAGATATATAATACTTTGTATAAAATTTTGGATGTATAAACGAATATAGATGGAGTCAGATCTTTACATTCCCCCCTAATTTTATGGAAGGTTTTCAAGAGTTTACGAATGGAAAAGTTTTCAGAAAATTCTTTAGTTAAAGATATAAAAAAAATAATTAATGCATCAATATTATTTCCGAATTGAGCTCGCGCACAAATATTTGTATCATTTTACTTCATTTATGTTTTAGCTTCGAACGAATTTGTAGAACAGTCGATATATTTTTATTTTTCATCACTGGATTTCCATGCTTTGGTTACCGCACTGCTTTGTCTTGTCGTTCGCCTCACCCCGCTGCATTCCTCTCTCCTCGACACACATCTGGATGTGCTAGGGGTGCGCAGTCCCCGCTCCCCTCGCTCTTCTCCCCCCTAAGAGTTTCACCCCGTAGATCATCTCACTATAATATTATGTGGTCACTTCTGCAGGTAAGAATTTTAAATAAAATTAAATACGAGTATGCACTTGTGTTCCTAAATCAGTAATGTTTATTTTCCAAATCAGAACATATTATCATCGCATTGGCACAACGTATTATATCAGTTAAAGGCAATAGTCATTAATAAAATCTGACGAAATTATCTTCAACTTTCCATTTCTTTTACCCGTCGACGTAACTGAGTCTCCGTTCTGACCACACCAGTCTCCGCTTGGTGTGGTCAGCATTCGTATTATGTGAACATGACTCCTCAAGTGTAGAACATCTGGAATCCTCTGTGGTTGAGTTCACTCTAGCTCTGGCGACTTCTTCTATGTTTTGTATCATCCTCAGGTACTCAGCACTTCACAGGCTGTAGATTCTCCGGTCACAATCCACATCCTCCATACATCGTCTGGATAATGTCTCCAATATCGTTTCAAATAGTCTTTCTTCAATTCTGCAAAACATGTCCATTTTGAACGATAAATATCCGCCCATAGCCGAGCATTTCCAATCAAACATTCATCAAAAACCTGCATTGCACGTCCTCCGGCATCCGTTAGTCTTATAAATGTTTCCAATTCTTCTAAGAACCGTAAAGGGTATTCGTCAACCCCCGCGAATATCGGCCTCTCAATTTTAAATGGAAGAGTTGGATCCATCTGTTTTTCCATTTATTTTCAAAAAATTGTCTTCCAAAAGCTTTCAAATTACCACAAATTCTGTTGCACCTCAAAACAACACAAAGTAAATACAATCACTATGACGTCCGTTTTTCGAACTAAATAAGATATACGTAAGTCACTCAAGTATATTATTATTTCTAATAAACTAAACGCACGCATATCACAAAATCACCTCACTCAAAATGTAAAAACACTCAACACTTAAAATATATTTTGTTCACATGAAAACCTATATCACTCACACGAAAGCAAAAAAATAAACTATAACTCTTACTTGAATTGACGCAAGTTATAAAATTTTATCACCAGGGCTCGGGGTTTATGGTTTTTAAGCAAAAACGATAATATTATTTAAACTAAGGGTTTTTTTCTTACGCGTCGAAACACATCTTGCATTCATTTAAATATTGAATGTAGGCAATAATATTATTCCTAAAATAACAAATCCTTGTTTCGAACAAGTTCAAAAGTCTTTTTTTTTTAAAAGAATGAAGGCAATACATTATTTCCAAAGTGGATATATGAGCCAAAAAAACCCATGCCTCGACCCTAGACCAAAATTCTAAAATCACACAAAAAAAATCGACACATGTGTCGCAGCAAGATCAGGGCCGCGCGCGTAAAAAAGCAGCCCTAGGCGATTTTAACCAAATTTAAAATACACTCTTTTTTACTCGCGAAGTTTTAGATTTAATAAAATTAAATGCGACTTTACAAATCAACTATTAAATTTTTAAGAAAGATACGTTAACATTTTACTCGTGAAGTTTTCAATTAAAGAAATTTAAACGCGATTTTACTAAACTATTATTGAGTTTTTTAGATACGTTTAACATTTAAAATACGTTATTCTTTTACTAGTTAAATTTTCGCTTTAAGAAGTTAATACTCGATTTTACAATTTATTATTAAATTTTTATCAAAAATTAATTCAGTAACCGTGACATTTTCGATTTAAGATATTTAAAAGGGATTTTACTGATTTACTATTGAATTTTTAACAAAATACGCCTGTTCCACTTGTCTAACCAAACGATCCTTGGTCACGGATACCAACTGTAGAGTTCCCCCCCTAATGAAGAAATAAAAATGAGAGAGAGTGGTCCGAGTTCTAGAAAAGGTATTATGGTACAGGCAAGCCAAAGGCCGTGCTCCTGCATCCAAGGTTCTCCAGATGATTCCAATGGGTGAGTTCTTCCCTCTCAGAGAGATTGTTGAAGATCCTTAATCCTTTGTTGCTACTGGAACTGGTACTGCTTGTTGATGAAGAAAGATCAGCGATCTTGGAAGTGAAAGTTCCCTCGTTGCCTCCTCTGAGGATCGTAGTTTTGGCCACTTGTGTGATCGTCTAGCTAAGAATAGGACTCCTCGTCGTGTGGAAGATAATGAAACGGAACGTTGTGTAAATTTTTTGTTTTACCGTTTCAAAATCTACTTTAGTGGCAAACCCAAATTCGTTATCGTTTGGTGTGGAACATACGCATTTTCTAACTAAATTGTAAATTCAAAATTATAATTAAAAAGCTTACGAGATTTACGTTACGTGTATTGTAAAATGACTACATGATATTAAATCCGATTTTAAAACAAGTGACTTTCATTTTTAATGGGATTTTGTTTTCTGTGAAATTTACTAGAACCCGCCCTGGCAAGGTCACGGCGTATAGAAAAAAACACGGCAGTCAACGTATTCAAGGGCGTATACAAAATAGGGAACAAGGAAAAAGGGGGGACGTAGATCGCGAAAAGTTACTTGATGTGTTAATTTTTGTTAGTCTTTTTATTTGACAGATTACATAAATTTACAAAATAACATTATAATAACAATATGAATAAATTACATTGCGTCTAAATATATTACGTATAAAATATTTATAATAATATGAAAAATCTACCTCCACCCACCCCATAATTATTTTAATTAAAATCCCACCTCTAAGTAGAAAATCTGCCTGCTAGCTCCAATGGAGAAGTCGGGGACTTGCGACCCCGAAGTGAGATTAACCGATCGGTTTACAAGCTTGACGCTCTCTCTCTTCTACCAAAGAATCGTCACAGGACTTTAGCACGCTAATTCCTGGCAAAAGGAAAGGAAGTCTTGTCACCAGCTTCGACTAAGTGTTACCCCACTGGGTCGGATATTTCAGCATTCCCGTTACCAAAACTTAACGCGCGCCTACTCCATACTCTATTCCAAGCTGCTTTTGTTAGAGAAGACAGCTTCTAATTTACCCCATCATTCTACCAAAATTCGCAATACCATGGCACCGTCTGATGCTCAGCAAGTCCGGCCAAGTAGACCCGAGACAGATGCCAAAATAAAGAAAACCTGGCAAAACAATATTTGTGGAAATATCTACTCCATAACCTGTTCCTGGTGCACCTCAATATCGGGAATTCCCGATATGGGTGGAAGACCCGAAGTACAGATTACGAAAGACCTTTCCACATCCCCATAAATAATGCCTTAACCAATCGAAATTCGAATGGTAGAAAAATAATTGTGCAAACCGCTTTACTCACGGACAGGAACACGCCACTGGTTTTAAGTTTGTATTAATGTCGCGACATTAGTTATTTTTAATGCAATCAGCCTAATTATTTTCTCCCGGCAGCATCTCAGGTCCATTTTCAGCTCCATCCTCACACAAACACCCACAAATCAAATATTAAACAGCAATTTTCAGATTTTATCTAGAAGAGACGCGTCACCTCCAGGAAACAGATCGAAACTGAATACAGCCCAGCAATGCGTCAAAGGACAGCTCAAGGTTTTTTTATAAGGGTACCTTTTTTTGTTCCAAGTTTTTAAGTGCCATAGAAAGATATATAATACTTTGTATAAAATTTTGGATGTATAAACGAATATAGATGGAGTCAGATCTTTACAACATGCATTTGAGGACCTAAAATGTTAATATATCTTTGCAACATAGATTATAGATCGTAAAAATTGGAATGTCTGCTGTTTGATAATTTCCCGATATTTCTGGTATTCCAGTGATATAGAACATTTTTTCTCTCTCCAACCCTAACTAGAGAGATTCTCAGTTACATAGCACTCGGACCCACGTCAAGAAAAGCAGTTCTGACACAAGAAGCGAGCTAAACACAAACGTATTGTGTACTTACTGTTGTATTACATCCATGCATGCCAAAAATTATTACACTTGCGTAAGAAACTGATAATTTATGACGACATAAAAAATGTACCAGAAAGGTCGAAAAGGTCGTTGCTAATCCATACTAACCAAGCATGTCTAGAGTGTAACTTTGACTGGCGTGTTTGAAAAAAAAACAAAGCTGGTTCGATTCTCGTTCGGCCCGTTGACGATAACTTTGAAACAGGTTCAACAGATGTCATTGGGTACTGATTAATTAATTAATTGTAAACTGTAACTTGTCACCATTCCTCCAGGGTTGGCCAGAGCCTCTGCAGAGCTGCTTCCATTTCTTCCTGTCCTTACATACTTGGATTTTACAAATCCCTCTTTTTTTTTTGTGCACAACAGGTCACCCTTATTACAGTGCACCCTCATAGCTATCAACAAGCTGGGAGGAACTCTATTGCAAGATTTTTAAATGTTAATGAATTACACTCAAAAATGTCTATATTAGACTTATTTAAGAGCTTTATACTCCGAGTCACAGGGTGTTGCGCCACGACATCAGTACGGCTTTTCGGTACATGAAATAGATCATGTCCTCGCCCTCGGGTGTAGTCGTCAGGCACATCCAACCTGTAGCCCTCCAACAGGGTGGGACTGTCAATTAAGCCGTTGATGACCTTATGAGTGAGCACCATAAAGGACCTGTTGCGCCTCGTTTCCAAGCTTCTAAATCCAGTCTCCCGAAGTAGCTCCTCATGATGCATGAATTGTGGATAACTTCCACGCCGCCTCATGAGGAGATACCTGAGAAACTATTTTTGACTTGTTCTATCATATCTATGTACTTCCGCTGGTAAGGAGTCCAAACCTCGACAGCGTACTCTAATATGGATCGTATAACGCAGCTGAAGACGTCAACCATCGCTCTGGGCTCAGTGAGTTGTTTGCTCACTCTGATTACTAATCCCAGCAGCTGGTAGCACTTAGTCATCAGCTGCGTTATATGATCAGAGAACCTATTTTTGTAAGATTATAAAATGATTTGATGTATAACTATAAGTTTTATATTTGAAACCTATTTATTTGTGCAGGTTGGTTGCCGCCATCGGAGACACTTATGGCACGGCTCTTCTGTTCCACATGCTGATTTCCACCATCACATTGACTCTACTCGCTTACCAGGCCACTAAGGTGAGGAACGACCCAAGAGGTCTGACTACTTTCTTACAAATGTGTGATTTTATGTCTGTGGATGTTTACATATCGACTGCTCCAAGGAAGAAGGCAGAAGCTCCGAAATTGAGGTTTTTGACTTATTTCCATTTCTGAAGGTAACAAATCATTATCTTCATTCCAAGATGACAGCCGTGTCTCTATCTCTTTTAAATTCGTGAATAAATTAATGTAAAAAATAATGATGATAAGGATGTAGAATCCATCTTTCCGGGCTTGTAGACCATGGTCCAATAATTCTTTTGTAGGCTGCTTTATTCTTTTTGGAAGACTGCTACGTTTCGTCAGTAACATACGACTGACTTCTTCAGGGCTTGTACTTAGACTGAAGAAGTCAGTCGTATGTTACTGACGAAACGTAGCAGTCTTCCAAAAAGAATAAAGCAGCCTACAAAAGAATTATTGGACCATGGTCTACAAGCCCAGAAAGATGGATCTTACATCCTTATCATCATCATCTGAAGCCGGTCATGAAAGCCTAAAAACACTTATAATGTAAAAAATACTTTAGGCATTGTTCTCCAAGGAATAAATAACATTTAATTGGCTTTCCTGCAAAACTTTCTTTTTTGATTTAGTGCTATCTTCCTTGGAGCAGTCGATATGAAAGTGCATCTGTGTGTTTTTACTTACTTGTGTGTATGACTGTGTGTGTCTGTTGCAAATACATGTATCATTTGAGATTCATATTAAATGCATTCCCACAAGCAGACACGCATAATTTCGCGCTCACACATGCCGCATGTGGACCTACAATATAAAAACACAATCTCAAATGAACATAAGCCCTGCAACTCTTGCCGACCTTCCCTGAAACAGTGGTGACATTGTGAAACATTTTTTACAGTATGGGTGGTCAGCGTCAAACCAACATATAAGTCAAGGAATAATAATGTTGTTGTAAGTATTGGATGTTTCTACATAATGGTGCTTGCTCGACGCTTCTGCTTGAGAAGATTTTGCCATGGTCTGGTGTACGCCAGAGTATCCTTTAGCCACCTATAAATACAGATCGCAGTGCTTTGAAGGACGATTAGTACCTAAGCCGTTGAGTGATATAGTACAAAAGATAAACTGTGAGTTAATCCTAAAATATATTGTTTAAAATAAATTCAAAGTTGTATTACACTGAGCCCTATCAAATTTATATGAGCAAGGATTGTCTGAACCGCACTTATCGCTACGACAGAATTTAAAAAAAAATATTTGCGTGATATTGGTTATGAATCGTCCACAAACACGCGCAATGGACTCGACACATTTCAATCAGGTGGAAAAATGTGATGTCATGCGGATTGTTTGCTCGGAAAATATTATTCATTGTACTTTCGTGATATTGGTTTTGAATTTGGATGCTTTTAAAATAAGCCGATAAAATTACCTGTCGCTTTCCATATTTTTTGACATCACTTAAATTGTTTTTCCCCCTTTGACGTGTGTATAAAGGATGTGTTGGGGGTGAATCCTTCAGAAATCAATTTCGCGTGCCATCCGTCAAATTCCGCTTGCGATCCGTCAAATTCCGCGAGTTTTTTGTCAAATTTTGCGTGGAATATTCGAAATTGTGTCACGAAAAATCGGTCAAAGATAACTCATCCACAGACAGCTAGTGCATTGACAAATCGGTCAACCGACAAATCGTCCACATGAATTTTTGGTCAACGACATTTCAGACTCAGATAACGTCTCCACAGACACATCGGTCACGGACAATTTGGTCAAACGATAGTTCGTCCACTTGAATTTCCACCCAATGACATTTCATTCCCATACAATAAAGCCTATAGGCTCACTGACAACTCTTTAATCTTTAATCTAAAATCTAAGCTGTAAAGGTAATGAAATTGATATTCAAGGCTCATATTTAATGCATGCTCACAAGCAGGCACATGTAAGTTCGCGTTTACACATACTGCTTGTGTAAATACAAAATAAATCCAACCTCACATTAATATAAACTGTGTAACTACTGCAGGCTTTCCTAAAAACGGGATGGCATTGGCAAAAGTGAACCATGTTTTTACAGCATGGGGGGTCAGCTTCATACCAACCTATTGGTCAAGAAACTTGGAAAAGGAACTCTATCACCGTAAACTTGTTTCCAAAAATCCTTTTTTTAATTTTTTTATTAAACTAGCAAACAGTTATACATGTACTATATGTGAATAATAATTATAATTACTTTCATAATATAAAATCTATCTTTAATCTACACAAGTTGCAAAGACATCCTACATTTAAAGATTCATATTAAATGTATTCCTATAAGCAGACACGTATTAGTTCGCGCTTACACATGCCGCATGTGGACTTACATCATAAAAACCCAATATCAAATAAACATACACCCTGCAACTCTTGCCAACTTTCCCTGAAACAGGCGTGACATTTGCAAAGTGAACCAGTTTTTTACGGTATGGGTGGACAGCCTCATACCAACCTATAAGTCAAAGAAATTTTACTAAATTATAGTTTTCTGTGATGGAGCTGCGGATGAATCGCATAATTTATGTGACCGAAATGTCGTTGACCAAAAAGTCGTGTGGACGAACTGTCGTTTAACAAAATTATCAGTGACCGATGTGTCTGTGGACTGGTTATCTATGGCCTAGTCGTCTATGAACGAAATTTTCATGGCCGAGCTGTCTGTGACCTATTTGTCGTGGAAACATTAAAAAATATGGCGCGTTTAGTACATGCGTGGTAAATTTGAATTGATATTCGTGATATTGATGGGAGAAAAGAAGTGATGTATTCGAATTTACAGCCAATATTCTAAATGCGAATTTCAAAGAGATATTCGAATATGCTTTAAATAATACAAGTAGTGAAGTCTAAACAAAATTAAGATGAGCATTGAGACGGTTGGGCTGCTATAGAAAACGTTTAAATATTTAGTCATTAAGTGCTATAGACCCCTATTCATATAGACTTGTCACGTTTGTTCGCCGGGAAAAAAATACATGTTGAAAATTTGTTAGAACTAGAACCATACTCAGAAAATGCCATTCTTCGTGTTTTCATACGTTTATTTCTAATCTAATCTAAGATAAGTTGCAAAATATAAGTAACATTAGAGATTCACATTATATGCATTTTCACAAAACAGACATGTTTAAGTTCGCGCTTAAACATGCCGCATGTAGTCCTACAATATAAAAACCCGAATCTCAAATGGACATACACCCTGCAACTCCTGCCGACCTTCCCTGAAACAGGGGTGACATTGGCAAAGTGAACCATTTTCTACAGCATAGGTGGTCAGCCGCATACCAACCTATAAGTGAAGGAATATAAACAACAAATTAAATTTTTTAAATCAACAAATTATAACATGTATGGACATCAAAAATTATTATTGTATTTTCATTTTTGAAAAAACCTGGATTACCGTCTTTGGTTCTATTCGATTCCATTTTTTTTCGTATCATCTACAAATGAATTTTTGAAATATTTACGTACACAAACATTTTTTTGAGAGGACTGTTGCCCTGTAAGACTAGAATAGTATGAAAGATTAAAAACAAACTGAAGGTTTTATCATAAAAATACCATCATTAAATTTTGTAAAACATACATAGGTAATTGTGTTTCATAAATAAGGATATGGGCAATCAAAAGGTTAGAATTATTTTTCAAAAATTTTGACGAAATACTGTAACTCCGTCGCCATTCCGCTAGAGGTGGCCAGAGCCTCTGCTGAGCTGCTTCCATTTTTTCCTATCCTTACATACCTCTTTCAATTCATTTATATCCATCACCTTTTTCATGCATTTTCTTCTTTTACGCTCGCTTTGTAGATCCCATTCTTTCACAATCTCCTCAATCTGATCGCTCCATACTTTTCTCGGTCGTCCCTTCCCTCTTTTTCCTTTCACACTTTCTTTGGATACATACTTTGTCAGTCTATCATCATTCATTCTTTCCACATGCCCAAACCATCTCATCACATTTTTTTGTACCTTAACTTTCACATCTTCTTTCAAATTACATTCTTTCTTTACCGATTCATTCCTAACTCTACCCCTCAGAGTGTTTTCCTGTCATGCTTCTTAAATGCTTCATTTCTACCGTACATACTTTACTCATTTCGCTATCATTCACTGTCCATGCTTCACTTCCATACGTCCACATGGGTTACAATATGCCATTGTGTACCGCCATTCTCAGATCCATCGTCAATCGCTTGTTCTTTGCTATTCTTCCTATTGCACCGACCACTTGCTTTCCCTTAACGAAATGAAATCGAAAATTCGAATTAGGTAGGTACGTAAATTGAATAAACAAGTAAATTCGAATTGTCTTCGCCGTCTCTATTCGGCATTACAGATTCAATTACGTGTGTTTTTGTCAAACGCCATATTGAATATGAAAACATTTAAAATGAACCACATGCTGTGGTGTATCAGCTTTCTCAAATTAATTTCGAACCCTTCCATGTTTTAAACATGGATATATAGAACAGGATGGGCTAAGAAATCAATCCTTTGAGAATTAGAAATACGCTACCCCACTCATCACACAAAAATCCAAATTTAGTCTATCGGTAACCTTCCAACTGTCAACAGGTGTGTTACCTAATTGGGAAAAAATCTATATAAATGTCAAACTGGGTATTTTCTAAACGGGCCAACAAAATAGAGTAAATGTGTTGTAGAACATGGAATAATATTTCACTTTAATCACTATTCTATATGATTACGTTGATCAAATTTATTTTTCGTTTGTCGAAATATTTTGTTCGCGAAAGTGACAGCCATTTCTAGAACTAGTGATGTTCAAATATATAGGTACTTGCTTCTTCAAGTATGTAACTTCTATGCTCGCGGTAATAGATACTTGTGGAAATCATGCCGTACACAATGACGTGGGAACATTTTTGAATTCGGAATTTATCAGATATCTTCATACTTGCAACAACACTACTAACAAATCCGTTACCATAGTGATTTCATGTGTTTCCTTGGTGATTTGTAAATAGATTGAAGACGGAGTAGAGACACGTTGCTTACATAGAAAATGAGAAAAGCATTTCATATGTCGTGAGCGAGACAGAATTATAAACAGTGTATGGTGTCAAAGACGGTGAATCATGTTGATTGGTACTAAATCACATGTACGACCCCTCCATTAATACTTCCTCCATGGTTGTAAACATACTTACATGTAGGTATTTAAATTATGTTGATGTTGTGTATGTTCCTTGACTTATAGGTTGGTATGCGGCTAACCGGACTTGGACCGGTCCGTAGTCCGTAGTGGCAACACTTCGGACTCGTAAATGGAAGGTTGTGGATTCGGATCCCGGCGGAGCACAAAAATATACCATTTATATTTCGAATGTGCTCTTCGCTGGGTTGAAAAATTCATAAACCTTTACCAATGACCGGTCACCAAAGGTCCATCCAGCCTTACAGCAACTGGGTCTTGCTTGAGTATTGGCGCTTTGTAGCGACGACCAAGCTCGTACACCTCTGCGGCACTACAAGTGTCATAGACCCCTAGAGTCTTTAGAATCTAGGGAGTCTCCCGCACAGGATTTCTTAAAAAAAAAAAAAAAAAACACCCATACTGTAGAAAATGGTTCACTTTGCCAATGTCACCCCTGTTTCAGGGAAGGTCGGCAGGAGTTGCAGGGTGTATGTCCATTTGAGATTTGGTTTTTATGTTGTAGGTTCACATTCGGCATGCGCAAGCGCGAACTTGTACGTGTCTGCTTGTGAGAATGCATTTAATGTGAATCCCCAAATTACATGTCTTTGCAACTAAGATTAGATTTGAACTTTTTTTTAGTCTGCGTAGAAAACTTTCATCTTTAAAGAGCATGGTAGCAAAAACGCAACTCACAACTAAGCTACACAAATAGTGTAACTTCTTGCCGCGCTATTCCGGAGGGGTTTCGCAAGTGGCGAGTGGAGCCTATTTATTTTTACAGGTAAGGGGCTGGCCTTACGCCAATAACTTCACTTGTAAAGTAGGGGTTTTTTCCAGCTCCCAAAAGGGTTGGTACTCAAATGAACATATTATGTACACCCTGAAACTCTTGCCGACCTTCCCTAAAACAGCGGTGACATTGGCCAAGTGAACCATTTTCTACAGAATGGGCGGTCAGCCGCATACCAACCTATAAGTCAATGAAGTGTGATGTATGTTTTATCTTTTACAGATCAACGGTGTGAACGTGTATGCACTGACAGTTCTAGGATACCTCAGCTACACTTTGGCCCAAGTCTTCATCTTCTGTATATTTGGGAACAGGCTCATTGAAGAGGTAAATCAAATTCAATCATTCGTTTCCCATAAAAAACGGATGGTAGGATGGACTGAGAAGAGATGGCCAACAGTTTCTCCAGGTGGCAAGTTAGAGGAACTGCAGGAGACAGCTCCATGTATCAGCCAAGAAGACATTTGAACGCTGGCAACATCGGTAAAGATAAATGAACATCTGAGATTCATATTTAAAATGCAAGTTCATAAGCACACACATGTACTTTGGCTATTCCAAATGCTGAACATTGTCTGACCTTGACAGACTCAATCAGTTAAGATACAATCAGTCAACTATTGGACGAGATACAATAAAACAGTTTGTTGACTGATTGTATCTCGACTGATTGAGTCTTGACTGTTTGTATCTTGATCTATTGCATCTTTTAGAATGAAAAAAGCGGATTTTACTAACCGTGCAAAAGAGAAGAAAAAAAGTTTCGTCGGAGTCATATCCGACGTCCTCAAGAGGCGTGTGTCTTCTACAAAGAAGAACCACAAACTGTTGAATTATTGTTGTTTGATCGAAGCCGAAGGTTATAGGTACATGCATCTTGACTGATTGAATCTTGACTGATTGTATTTTGAGTTATTTTCTGTTAACTGATTATATTTTGACTGATTTATCTTACTGATTAACTGACTGTACCTATATTTACTGATTGCACCTTGACTACTTGTCTGATGGTATCTTGACTGATTGTATTTTGACTGATTGTATCTTGAGTAATTTTCTGTTGGCTGATTTATTTTACTGATTTGCTGATTGTATCCTTACTGATTGTACCTTGACTAATCATCTGATAGCATCTTGTTTGATTTTCTGTTGCCTAGTTGTATCTTGACGGATTGTATCTTGACTGGTTGTATCTTGACTGTTTGCCAACTGATTGTATCTTGTATCCAGAGTTCTTCAGTGATGGAAGCAGCGTACTCCTGCCACTGGTATGATGGATCAGAAGAGGCCAAGACCTTCGTCCAGATAGTCTGTCAGCAGTGTCAGAAAGCCATGAGCATCTCAGGAGCCAAGTTCTTCACCGTGTCCTTGGATCTATTCGCATCGGTAAATATGAGACTTTTCAGCTTATTCTAGGAATAGTACAGGATCTGCTTAACTGAATTTAAGTGTACACAAAACATTGCGCCCTCGTTTATACAGTATATCCCAACAGTAAGATATTTCGTAAATGAACCTCGCAATTAGCCCATATGGTGTAACTTCTTGCCTGCATTATCCCCGAAGAGATCACATGTGGCGATTCGGGACCTATTTATTGTTACGAGTAAGGAAGCGGCCTCACGCCAACCACTTCAGTTGAAATGGGGGTTTCCCAGCTCCCGAGAGCACTGGTTCTCCTTTCTTGTAAAGACTAGCCTTTCAAACGCGTACTATGAAATAATTAAAATAAATAAATCAAAATATTAAGAGAATGGCTGAACACAGTAGCTAATAGACAAAAAAGGAAAGGATTGGAGGAGGCGTATGTCCAGGAGTGGACTGAGAAAGCTCAGGAAAAGGAGGAAGAAAAAAAAAAAAAATGTTGGGATTTTTTTTTGTAATTTTTGTATGTGCAAAATTCTAAATTCCTTTTTGTTTTCAGGTTCTGGGAGCTGTGGTGACTTACTTCATGGTGTTGGTGCAACTCAAATAAATATCTAAAATTGAGGCAACTCTGCAGAGGCTCTGGCCACCCCTAACAGAATGGTGACAGAGTTTCAGTTACAGTCGAATATGGTTTTAAAAATATAACACACATCTTCATAAACAGGGCTGTCCAACTTCAGTCCGGTCGATCCATTGACAGAGTTTTCAGAGGTAATCGTGTAAGAGAATTTGCTTTTAGTTCGGAAGGTCAATCTTGTTGGAATCTTTATGGGGCTTCCACACGCTTGCCAACCCATCACAAGTCAAGCGCACAGTGTGTCATCCAGAACATGCTAGCTGGACAAAATTTTGTCTAATGGACTAATTTTGTCCAGCTAGCATGTTCTAGACGGCACACTGTGCGCTTAGCTACAAGCCAAGTGTGCAGTGTGTCGTCTAGAACATGCTAGCTGGACAAAATTAGTCCATTAGACAAAATTTTGTCCAGCTAGCATGTTCTAGACGACACACTGTGCGCTTGACTTGTGATGGGTTGGCAAGCGTGTGGAAGCCCCATTACATTTTGATTGTATCTTGTCTGATCAAATGAACTGTTAGGGGAGAACTTACGTTATTCTTGACGTTCCGCTGGCAACGTAACCAAAATCTTCGGGAGGCACCCTTTCTGCACGACCATTGAGAATGAACTGATTTTAATATGAAACAAATTATTAAAAGTAATGTTGATTTGTAATGTTGGCGGCTTATTCATTCATAATTTTATGCAATTATTTTTTGGATCCTTTTTGACTTTTTTGTATAGATTTCTTTTTAAGGTTCTGTTGTTTTTATATACCTAAATGCTATTTGTACTCCTTGACTTACAGGTTGATATAAGGCTGACCACCTAAACTGTAAAAAATGGTTCACTTTGCCAATGTTAGTTTATGAAGTTACACTATATGTGTAGATAAGTTGCATTTGCGTTTATGTGCCCTCAAACAAAGTTAGAATTATGATTTGAAATGTAACAATTATTTACATTTTTATTTTACTTTTGCTCAATCAGAAGATGCTGGCTACGTCACCAACGAAACGTCGCATCGAGGATTATGTAAGCTATCTCATTACGGTTCGTATAATATCCGAAAAGTGTAATTAATCTTAATTTTTAATCATAATACATATATGCAAAACTTCAGTTTAAATTTGATCTGCTGGAATAGTCAGCTTCTGGAGTTGAGAACAGAGACCAATGTTGGCAGTTTCAGAAAGGCCTTACTTAATCTGGTTCACAAGCCTTGAAGGCTCAGTGCCTCCCGCGTCACAATCCTCCAGGACTCTCTGTCTTGTGCTGCTTCCTTCTATGGCACCCACTCCCAGGACTTCCACGTAAACTTCGGCATTGTCTGCCCACCGTATCCTGGGACGTCCGAGTGGTCTAACACCAGGAGAGGCACCATCCAAGACGATTTTGATTATCCTGGAGTCCTCTGCATGTGATGCATGTCCAGTGCATTGAAATCCTCCTGATTCCATTGCTTACAAGACAGAGTTTGTTTAATAGAAGTTTTAACTCATAAAGGCTATAAGTGCCACTAAAATGGCGCCGTTTAATGTTTGCAAATTTTTATCATTATTTTCTACAATTTCATTTATTCGAAAGGGTTTTCTTTGGATGATAAACTCGACACTGATCTGTTTTAATAATGTGTTAATTTCTTTACTTTAATTTTATCCTGCAACGCAACTAAGCTACACATATAGTGTTACTTCTTGTCGCGTTATCCCCGAAGGGTCTCGCATGTGGCGAGTGAAACCTATTTTTTTTTAACAGGTAAGGGAGCCGGCGTTACGCCAACCACTTCAGTTGAAGTGGGGGTTTCCCAGCTCCCGATGGAGCTGTTACTCATTTCTTGTGAAAGCTGAGTAAACCTTCCGATGTTGTATTTTAGGGTTTTAAATAAACACCGAAAATCATTTCTGGCACCCTCGGTGGGATTCGAACCCGAACTCACAGCATGGAATGCAAGCATTCTACCAACTAAGCTATCGTCCGGACTATTAGGTATTGCATATATTGTATTTGATGTATTTTGATTTTAAATTTAGTAAGACGTTCTTGAAATATACTTTACCTAATATATTTGTAAGATGCAAACTATGTTAAATGTAAAACACGCTGTGTCGTCACACGGCCGGGTTGCTAGAGAAAATGCAAACAAATATTTTCTTATTCGTCCCTGTGATACGTCCCTGTGATATAATAAAAGTGTGACGTTTGCTCGCCAAGTTCTAAATTCAAAATTATGCTGAGCCCATTTACATTGCAAATTGTTTATTCACAGATAATTTAATACACATATTTTTTCTACATTTTCACTAATTAAAAAATATTTATAATTAAGATTTAATTTAACAACAAAAATACATTAGTTTTAAAATTAGAAGAAAGCCGCAGAATTATGAAAAAAATAAAGTAATTAAAATAAATAGAAACTATAAAATAAAATTAACGTAAATAAGTAGATTAAAATATATCTCAACTGACAAAAAATATCATCCAATTTTCGGCATATTTTTTTCTTCTTTTTAACGTAAAAAAATAATTCTTCATGACTTTTTGATGTGATTTTCTTTTGGCTAAAAAACTCAATTTCTTTTGGCAAAAGGTTATTCATATACAAAGATGAATGTTTCATTATACTTGTAATTTTTTATAAATCTTATTTTCTCAAAGAATTTCTTTGATGGTTCAAAAATATGATTATTTTGAAATCTGAAAAAAATATACGAGTTTTTTTTTTTTATTGTGTCGTAAAAGAAACGTATTTTTATCTTGGTTGGTATCTGTAGAATCAAATATGGCGATCTACATTGTTTTTTTAAATATGAGATAAATGTGTGGAGATAATGGTAATATTTTGTACCTGATGATGGAAACATTGTTTCCGAAACCGGTCGTACATTATTAAATTTTACTCGCCCCGTAACCTTATACAATTTGTTTTTTATTTTTAATTTTAATTTTTTTTTAAAATATCCTATGTTGCCGCCTTCTTTGATTTAATACAATAATTCATAAGCATCAGAAGAAATTTATTTCAAAAATATTTCATTAGCATTTTTATAATCATACATTCCGTATTTGTTTTCTAAATAGTATAGTTTTATTTATAAATTTTTCCTATCATTTTAATCTATTTTTATATACCTACTGAGTAATTATTTACCTACCTGATAAATCATATTTTATTTTTCACTTTTACTGGTAACATTAGATATAGTATTCGAAATTCAAATTTAATGTCTGTCCACGTCAAAATGATATTAGTTTTTTTTAACCTTCCAATGAAATTAAATATTTTTCTCTCCAGTTGTTTCCTCGCTGGCAACACATAATATCATTTAAAATTCAAATTTCGAATAGCTTTTTCGATGTTATTGTGTTTTAAATAAAATGACAATAAATTTCACATTCTATAAATTTTATCTCAATTTGGAACAATTTATATTTTCAATGAAGTGAGTAAAATTGAAATTCGTGTATTTATTTGATTTATCTACGGTGTATTATATTTTTCAACCTACCCACCCTGCATTCATAATATTTATTTACTTACCTCACTTTTTCTCCGTGGTTTATTTATCTGGCAACAATTTTTATTCATTCCAAATTCAAATATGGCATTGTGTCAGCGTTTCTTTTGTTTTGTTATAACCTCTTTTATATATATATATATTCTTCTTAAAAATTTTACAATTTAGTCATATTATAGTGATAATAATAGCTTTATGTAATTTTAAAATTAACTATAATAGCATAAGAAATTGTATATTTCAGTACAGATTCACTAGATCTCAGTAAATGTGATAAAAATACGTAGCTAGGTTGTAAATTAAGTGAAATATCAATATATATATGGGGAAAATGTACACGCTGTTTTTTTAAGATCTCTAAATGCAGAAATATTATTTTCCATTGTATTTTAAAGCACATAAAATAAAATTGCATATTTTTGAAAACAAAACAGACTCCTAACATTTTTTCTTTTACGTCTTAAGATAGAACGAGTGCCTTAGAACTCATACATATTTTTTTTCTGTTGGTGTATTTTATGTATATTATATATTTTTATTTTTTTTTAAATATTTCAGTGTAGAAAAATGTCGAAACTATACGAATATATTTATTTACTATGTAGGTACCTAAACACAAAATATTTTTTTATTAATTTATTTTAAGAAATGAGGTCCGATCGTGATTTGACAAAGACAAAATTGTGCGTCACCTTACCGGGTTGCTAGGGAAAATGCGTACAAATATTTATTATTGGTTGCTGAGGACTGCAGTCCCATACGAGACTGACGTTCCAAATTAAAAAAAAATCCGACCTCATTTAACATTTTTGTTTTTTTTTAAGTATAAAGATGTATTTTGATTATATTTTAATTTACTATGCAAACACAAATTAACTCATTTTATATATTTATTTTTAGGAATTATCACAATTTATAATCTAGGTAATTTAAAAAAAAAATACTATGAATAGTTTTGTAGCAACTTCATTTACATGGTAAATAAACAGTAATTTTATCATTGATTAATTTGTTATGTTTTTATTAGATTAAAAGAAAAGCATGCAGTTTTCTTCTTAACGGTAAGTCAAATTAAATACCTACATAGCTGAAAATGCGGCCCTAAGTCTCTAAAAAAACTTGTACGTGTTCAAAACTGCTTTAAACACTACGAGTTGGATTTGGTAACGCAAAACGCAACGCAAACCAACTAGTAAATTATAAAAAGGCCCTAAATACCACGCAGGTACAGGTCGCGTCATGTAAAAAGAACGCTGAGAAGAAGTGGAGGGGGTGTGTTTGCGCATGGGTTACAGTCGCGCAAGTACCAAAAAGTCCGATAAATCGCCTACTGCGCAGCTTGCTGCTAGCGTTCTTTTTACGTGACGCGACCTATAAAAGACAGTTTATTCCCAAATTGAATGGCGTTGTGTGAGCTGCATAAACAAGATACTGTGTTTACTTTTTTATATAAAAATCGAATAAATATTTCCAATATTAATAAAAAATAAATATTAGGCTGATTTATTTGGTGAGCGCTGTTTTTGTGTGTATCACACCTCAAGAGCCCTCTGCGAGCTCGGTCGTCGCTGTAGAAAGCGCCAATTCTCAAGCAAGACCCAGTTGTTGTAAGGTTCGATGGACCTTTCAGTGACTGGTCTTTGGTAAAGTCTTGTGATTTTTTTCAACCCAGCGAAGAGCACATTTAGAAATATAAATGGTATGTTTTTGTGCTCCGCCGGGATTCGAATCCACAACCTTCCATTTACGAGTCCGAAGTGTAGCCGCTGGACTACGGACCGGTCCAAGAGATGCCAACAACACGCGGTGTACCTGAGCGGTCACCCATCGAGGTAGCATCCGCGCCCAATGTTGCTTAACTTCGGTGATCTGATGAGAACCGGTGCTTTCAACATGGTATCGTCGTTGACAAATTTCTCCAATATTCTCTAACTAGTTTTCCTTTTTTTCTCAGTTTGACCACTATGGTACCTACTCAGTGCCTTTTTTAAATCAACCATTCTTTTAGGTACTTATGTGCTAAAATTCTAAATTGGAATTTGGTGCTATTGTTGGACCATTGTCGTGGATTTTTCAGACACGATGAAAAATTACGAAGGTACATTTAGCAAATGTCAAATGAAGGATATTTTCACAAAAATGTAGAGTCATTTTATTTAAAATTCAAAATGTTTTTTTTTCAGATTCTACAGACACAATGAGAGTGTGTGTTGCCCTCGGGCCGGGATGAAAATGTTGCCAGGATGAAAAATTTAAATTAATTTATTTTACGCCAAAAACATGGAACGGCTCTTTAAAGAAAAATAAAGGGAAATTTTTCATATTTTTTATCTCGTGGTTTAATCGTTTGACATATTTTTTTAGGTTCAACGTCACGGATACTATGTCACAAGTTTCGGATATTATGTCACAATAATGGATATCATGTCACAAGTCACGGATACCATGTCACGATAATGGATACCATGTCACAAGTCACGGATACCACGTCGTAATAATGCATACCATATCACAAGTCACGGATACTATGTCATAATAATGGATGTCATGTCACAAGTTACGGATACCATGTCACTAGTCATGGATACCATGTCACTAGTCATGGATACCATGTCACTAGTCATGGATACCATATCTCAAGGCACGGATACCATGTCACTAGTCATGGATACCATATCTCAAGGCACGGATACCATGTCACTAGTCATGGATACCATATCTCAAGGCACGGATACCATGTCACTAGTCATGGATACCATATCTCAAGGCACGGATACCATGTCACTAGTCATGGATACCATATCTCAAGGCACGGATACCATGTCACTAGTCATGGATACCATATCTCAAGGCACGGATACCATGTCACTAGTCATGGATACCATATCTCAAGGCACGGATACCATGTCACTAGTCATGGATACCATATCAAAATGCACGGATATCATGCCACTAGTCACGGATACCATGTCTGAAGAAATGGATACCGTGATGCAAGCCACAAATACCATTTACCAATTTAGGGGTACAATGTACAATTTACTGACAAGTGATAAAAAGTCGAAGGTTGGATATTGGAGATATAAAATAGATACAAAATATCACGCACGGTAAATGACAATTTACACCAAAATGCATGGCGGAAAGGGGCGCTTCGTGTGAGCTGTATGAAAAAGTTATTATGTTGGTTTGTTCACAGACTCTGATATTTTTTAACCTTTTCCAATACCGCTTTTGCTTAGTTGCGCCTACTCTTAATTTTCTCAGAAATCTATAGAAATAAATACTTTTTGTGAGGTATGAAAAGATGATTTGAAGTTCCTAACTTTGAGGATTAATAAAGAATTCCAAATAATAAAGGAGTCGGAGGAGTGTGAAAGTTTATCCAATAAAAGAAACACCGAGAAGAGATGAACTATTATTATTTATTTATACCTGTTACAGAGAATATCTGATATTCGGTGACAGAGCTGGAAGACAAAAGATGAAACAAAAGGTAAAACAAGTGATTTTGTATTGAACAGTCTGAGGATGCCACACACAGTGTTGGTGTTGAAACTTCAGTCCAATGGACACATCTAAAACACTTTTTTTTTAAAAGCGCAGATAGTTACGAATTACAGATCAAAGAGGATTCGTCGTAGCCAAGGTATACAGAAGATACCACTGTCTCCTGGAAACGTTGGCTACGACTTTGATTATTCTCAACGCTTCGTCAGCGTCGTAGCCAACGTCTCTTGTCTCCTGAAGACCTTGGCAACAACGCTAACAAAACGTCGAGAATAATGCAAAGTATCCTAACAGTGGTGACAGTAAAATTTATGTGAAGGCTAACTCTACCGTACCGGTGTTCTTATTTTCTCATTTCTCTAATTTGTCTGACGCCCTTATTGGGGATTGAATCCCAGCTCTCTAGCGTTGAATGCGAGCACTCTACATACTGAGCTATCGTCAGGTTCTATAATCTATGATCTAAGTTGCAAAGATATATTAGCATTCAAAACTCATATCAAATTCATGCCAGAGCGGTGTAAGTTCGCGCTAAGAAATACTGAATGTGTAGGTACTTACAAATTGAAATACAAACCTCAAATGAACATAATCCCTGCCTTTTTGCTGACCTTCCCTAAAACAGGGGCTACATTGACCAAATGAACCAATTTTTACAGTAGGGGTGGTCAGACTCATACTAATCTATAAATCAAGAAATACACATAATAAAGTTCACTTACTATAATAGTATTAGTCACGCAAATAAATGTAGATCTTATCTAATCTAATCTAAGTTGCAAAGATATGTTACATTGGAGATTTACATTACATGCATTTTCACAACCAGACATGTACAAGTTCGCGCTTGCACATGCCTCATGTGAACCTACAACATAAAAACCAAATCTCAAATGGACATACACCCTGCAACTCTTGCCATCCTCCCTGAAACAGGGGTGACATTGGCAAAGTGAACCATTTTTACAGCATGGGTGGTCAGCCGCATACCAACCTTTTGATGCGGCAAGATGTTTTTTCAATTGCACGGAAAGGACTCCCAAAAGAAAAAAAAATAGTTTTGAATGAGCGTTCTCGCGTGTGGACGCTCCAGTGTTCAGTCCCTGTAGTCCCATGTAACACAAAACTATATGTAATTTAATGTGAGAATAAGTTTGTGGTATTCACAGTCGGCGAACCGAACTTCTGTACATACTACATGAGCACTGTGCTATGTATTTGCTATGGTCCAGTGAGGCTAAAATAACGTAGACCAGTCGACAAGTCCAAAATACTGTTACTGTATCCTGCCGCCGTTCCACTGGAGGTAGCCAGTACCTCCATAGATGTGTCTCCAATTTTATCTTTTATCCCTTCAACATTCATCCCTTTCTTCATACATACTTTTCTGTTATTCTCACTCTGCAGGTTTCATTCTTTCGTAATCTCACCTATTTGGTCTATCCATTCCTTCCTCGGTCTTTCTCTGACATGTCCTCTGTACACTTTCTTCGTTAGTCAGTTCATCATCCATTCTTTCAAGATGTCCAAACATTTGTGCTTTTTTGTACTTTCATTCTCATACTCTCTTTTATACCACACTCGTTCATCACCCAATCATTGCCGACTCTATCATTTAGTGTCTTTCTAGGCATTGCTCTCAGGTAATAACATTAAAACTTTTAGAGCTTACACAGTGAAAAATCATTTTTATGAGAAGTTTACAACTTTAAAAAACCCAGAGTTTTATTTTCAGAAATTGTGCATTTATTTTACCTTAAGTGTTTTCGACTTGGAGACACTTCAGGAACCAAGAGCCTACCCAGAACATCTGAGAGAAAAGCGGTCCGTGTCATTCCTGGAGAATACTGAGAGACAGATTAAAGAACACAGAAATCAAAAGCATGTGTGACAGTGAAGACACCGTCAGATGGAAGAGGAAATGGTTTTGGAGGGCCTACAAGGACCTCACCGGTGAAAATATCGATACCTTAAAGGTGAAACTTAATGAGAGACATATTAAGCTAACATGGGTTAGCTTAATGGTAGTATAGAAGTTTTTCATGAGCACTTCCTTATAATTAGTTCACTTACTATAAGAAGTAACACCCAATAAAATGTTTTATCCTCGATTTTACAAATCAGTGAATCAGTTTTTTTATTCAGTTTTACCTTTAAGGTGACAATATCGTACCCAAGGCAACACACACCACAGCACTGCGCAGCTAGCGACCCTGCAACAGGATAAGGACATCACCAACACCTCTGCGGCACTCTAGACTCTAGAGTCTCTTGAATCTATGGAGTCTCCCGCATAGGGTTCCTTAAAAAAAATACACTGCAGAAGCTTATTGCAGATAGGCCGACCTTCTTGCAGAAACAGGGAAGGTCGGCAAGAGTTGCAGGGCTTATGTTCATTTGAGATTGGGTTTTTATATTGTAGGTCCACATGCGGCATGTGTTAGCGCGAATTTATACATATCTACTTGTAGGAATGCGTTTAATATGAATCTTAAATGATATATAATACATCGTTGCAGTTTAGATTTAGATTTAGTAAAACGTTCGAGAGCTCCAGCTTCGATAAACCACCGCATCAGACTTCGAAAAGCAACTCTCTTTTGGTAACAAATGTAATGTTTGTCTTGGGATATCATAGCTATGGTCCGCAATAGACTTATAATATAATGTTACATGGGAAAGTTGGAGCTTTCTGCGGACCAAGTTTTTTGTTCGCTTAATTTCTACCCTCAACTTAGTTCTGCGGCCGCCACGTTCTATTTCGTGTGGTTCATAGATTTCTGTTCAACCCCTCTGCAAACAAAACTACTCTAATCTAAGCTGCAAAAATATTTTATCTTTTAAAATTAATATTACGTCTTTGGGACAATTTGTGTCTACCCGCTGTCACTGTCACAGATGCACTGAGGTTCCTTGCAGGTATTGTTACATTACCGTTGGTGGGTGATAAAGAGAGACAGATAATGATAAATTAATTTAATAGCCTGTGAACCATAGACAAATCTACTCAACAACTCGCTCAAACAGTCACTGATAAAGGCAGTGCCTTGGTATGCCAGCCATCTCGCTGCCTTAGTTCTTGTTTATCGTATACGACATTGAGAAAATTTTACAGGAGCAATGTTTGCATGTGTACTGGACCAATGTGTCTTATGAAAACAATAAATTTATAATTTTTGGATGAAATTTTTCAAGCAAAACACTGTTTATTTTCACTATAGACTTTATTTAAAAGATTAAAATCTTTAAAACAAAATTACGAACGTTTTCGACCTAGAAGGTCATCATCAGGTATTTAAATAAAGTCTATAGTGAAAATAAACAGTGTTTTGCTTGAAAAAATTTCATCCAAAAATTATAAATTGAAACAAAATGAATTTTCACAGTGTTAATACACAAACAATACAAAATACAATAAATTTATTTAAAAAATATTTAAAAGAACTCTCACATTATCGAGTTTTACGGGTTTTCTTAGCTCAGATTGTGTAAAATTTGATTCATAAGACAACTGCATGAAAAAGTCATATTTGACAAGATTGGCGTATACGATAAACAAGAACTGGAGGAGCGATCTGTCTCTGTTGGTTGCCATCCTCTTGTGCTGCGAATAGGAGAAGACATCCATCAGTCGCTTGAAATCCTGGAAGTGTGGTGTTCTTGGCTGACCTCTTGTTCGCTTCCTAAGATTTCCTTTCAAAGATGTTACTAAGAAAAGTGGTATGTCTAATCGAGTGTTATATTAGTTTGATTTTCTACTGATAAGAGGTATGTATATATTTAAGAGATTGGAAGATTGCCGGAGCTACTTATGTACCTACAAACTTAATCCGATTAACAAGTCTTGAAGGCTCAGGACCTCCCACACCACAAACTTTCAGGACTCTCTGTCTTGCGCCGCTTCCCTCCATGGTTCCCTTACTCCCAGGACTTCCAAGCTGGCTTCGAGATTGTCTACCCATTGTATAAAAGTATTAATACGCTGCCCAAGACATTTCTGATGATGCTGGAGTCCTTTGCACGTGCTACATGTCCGGCACACTGAAGTCTTCTTGATTTCATTCATTACTGACACGATGTTTGACTCTAGAAATACGGACCTCAGCTCCGCGTTGGTACGGATGCGCCATTTCTGTCGACCTCAGGCGCAGGTTTGAATATCCTTCTCTGAAAATAGTTTATTCAGATGATACGTCACGAAATTTGTACTATAAATGTACGAATTTCAGCTTAGAAATACACCAATTTTAAACAGAAGTGACATTATAAAATTAAGCACTTCTATCTGTCGTTGAATTCTGAGATTTTGAATTTAATCTCTTGCTACTTTCCTTGACTTATAGGTTCGTATGTGGCTGACCTCTCATACTGTAAAAAATAGATCAGTGTGAAAAAATCACCTCTGTTTCATGGTTTCAGGCTTATGTTCATTTTAGATTTGGGTTTTTATTTTGTAAGTTCACATGTGGCATGTGTAAGTGCAAACCTATACGTGTCTAGTTGCGGGCATGAAATTTTAAAAGAATCCTTATTATAATATATATTAATATTAACACTTAAAATTCATATTTAATGCATGCCCACAAACAGACACGTGTAAATTCGAACTTACAAATGCTGCAGGTGTCTAATCTAATCTAAGTTGCAAAGATATGTTACATTGGAGATTCACATTACATGCATTCTCACAACCAGACATGTACAAGTTCGCGCTTGCACATGCCTCATGTGAGCTTACAACATAAAAACCAAATCTCAAATGGACATACACCCTGCAACTCTTGCCGTCCTTTCCTGTAACAGGGGTGACATTGGCAAAGTGAACCATTTTTACGGCATGGGTGGTCAGCGTCATGCCAACCTATAAGACAAGAGATTAATTACAACATCCTAAAATTCACAATACAATCTAACATTGATATTCTTTATTCCTCAAGAAGAATAAGGGCATTTTGGCTTTTGACCGGTCGTTTCGGGTTGCAGGTTCTATTGATTCGTACACCTCGCTAAAGGTATCTCATTTTGAAAGTAAGGGACTTAAGAACTGAGGCGAAACTCAAACAGAGTAGGTATTGAGTAAAGCTCAGACAATGAAGTAGAACTTAGTTTTTATAAACATCAAACCATATGATAAGAAGAAGATGCCTCCTTCCAGTGCTTGTTTGGCGTATCCACCATTTGACTCAAAGACGAACACAATCTGAGCTAAGGAAAAAACGTAAAACACGATAACGTGAGTGTTGGTTTAATATTTTTCAGGTAGTACACATTTTCCGTACACATATACCGCCTTTCTCTGAAACCAAGCATGGTTAAAGTGAGCCTAGTTTTTATAGCATAGGAAGTCAGCCTCATACCAGCCTATCTGGAGTAATGAGATGTTTATTTTAAGCTCTCAAAATTTTACACTAACGCAATTGTACCGGTCTGTAGTCTAATGGTTAGCGCCTTGCTCGCAAGTTAACTAAGCTACACATATAGTGTAACTTCTTGCCTGCGTTATCTCCGAATGGGTTGCATCTGGCGAGTGGAACCTATTTATTTTTACACGTCAGCGGGCCGGCCTCACGCCAACCACTTAAGTTTTTAGTTTAAGGGGTTTTCCCAGGTCCCGAGGGGGCTAGTACTCATTTTTTTGTGAAGGTTGAGTACACCTTGCTGATATTTGATATTGGGTTTGAAATAAACACCGAAACGGGAAATCATTTCTGACATCCTCGGTGGGATTCGAACACGAGCTCTTGGCATGGAATGCGAGCACTCAACAACTGATCTATCGACCAGACTCGTAAATAATAGGTGGTGGGCTCGAAACCTTCGCCACATTTTCCTTCGCAAACCTTTAAGTTAAGGAACACATTAAATTGGTATTTTCTTTGTGTATTTTCAGCATATTTTCTTTGAGATGCGACGCAGGCCTCCTCACATCCTTTGGGAGGTGGGTTTATCTTGTTTACTCTGGCGGAGTAATAAAGTATCGGACTGCGCGCCCTGTGGAATACCAGATTATTATAATTTATTTCCGATAAGAAAATTATGGAGAAGTAAAAGGATAATGTACACCTGCAGACAAACACACGGCATTCATCATTATTGCGTGTGAACTAAAAACCTCCGTCTATACGAGTAGATGAATAAGTCAAGGATACGAGGTCCTAAGTCGCGGATACCATGTCATGGATACAAAGTCACGGATACCAAATCACAGATACCATGTCATGGATACAAAGTCGCGGATACCAAATCACAGATACCATGTCATGGATACAAAGTCGCGGATACCAAATCACAGATACCATGTCATGGATACAATGTCGCGGATACCAAGTCACATATTATACCATATCATGGATACAATGTCGCGGATACCAAGTCACATATACTATGTCATGGATACAAAGTCACGGATACCAAATCACAGATACCATGTCATGGAAACAAAGTCGCGGATACCAAGTCACATATACTATGTCATGGATACAAAGTCACGGATACCAAGTCACATATACCATGTCATGGATACAAAGTCGCGGATACCAAATCACATATACTATGTCATGGATACAAAGTCGCGGATACCAAGTCACATATACTATGTCATGGATACAAATTCATAGATACCAAGTCACCGATGGCATGTCATGGATACCAAGTAATGGATACCAAGTCACAGATTCCATGTCATGGATACCAAGTTACGGATATCTCCATTGTTCTGCCAGTTATGTTCTACAGATGTGAAGCAGTTTGATTCACAAGTTAAATAAATCTTTTCCGGGCTTGGAGAAAAAAATACTTCCTTGCATTCACAGACATCCGTACCAACGCGGAGCTTATGTCCATATTTCACGAGTCAAATATTATGTCAGTAGTACAATCAAGAAGACTAATGTAAGTGTGCCGGAAATGAAGGAGTGTTTTTTTGCGAACCATACAATTCCTTGACTTATAGGATGGTATGAGGTTGACCACCCATCCTGTAAAAAATGGTTCACTTTGCCAATGTCACCCCTGTTTCAGGGAATGTCGGCAAGAGTTGCATGGGCTGCAAATGTTCATTTGAGGTTTGGATTTTATTTGTAAGTACACAATCAGCATTTGTAAGCGCGAACTACACGTGTTTGTTTGTGGGCATACATCTGAGAGCTTTGAATGAATATATCCTTGCAACTTAGATTATAGAGATTATAGATACAATAAAGAATGTTGACTGTCGAGTGCAGGGTAATCGTTTGTTAGATACAAAAGAAGAAATACCTACGTAAGACATATATATACAGAAAAAGGCTTTTAATGTCGATATCCCATGAGAAGCAAAGTACAAACTTTTGTTTCATATTTTTTATTGGATTTTATTACCTCCCTTTATTGCTTTTAACAATATCGGAAAAAAATATAATCTTCAAAACATTCTGAATTTATTGAAAAGCCTCTGTTTTATTTTTGTTTTTTCATTTCTTCAAATTCCGTCTGGCTGATCCGATATAATATTAAGTACTTAATGATTATTTTTGGATTTCAGCAGAAAAACAAACGTCAGACCTCTGTGTGACTTTGGTCCTTAGAATAATAATCTATAATCTAAGTTGCAAAGATATATTACATTTAAGATTAATATAAAATACATTCTCACAAGCAGACACGTATAAGTTCGCGCTTGCACATGCCGCATGTGGACCTACAATATACAAACCCAATCTAAAATGATAATAAGCCCTGCAACTCTTGCCGACATTCGCTGAAACAGGGACAACCATAAAAAATACTTGATTCCTTTTTCCTAGCAATCCAACATGTGATGTCAGAATTTTGTTATCTATGGAAATTGTACAGAATTTATTCAGTTATTTATTATTCTTATTTGTGACTAGTGTCCTTAGCAACCAAAACCAAAGTAATTGCTAATCTTTTCCCTAGCAACTTGGCCGCCTGACGTCACATTTATTGTGTATGGTTTTTTTTCCGAGTCCTTTTAATAAATCCATGTAGGTAGGTACACTCTACGTACTGTTACATTTTTTTTGTGGTTTCAATACTTACCTGTTTCTGGCCAGAATGAAATAAGTTGATGAATTGCATTGCTCTCCACGAAAATTTACAGGAAAAATAAAACACATTATCATCGATCAACGTAAAAAATACAGATGGAACACCTGAACCGATTTGTGTATCAAAAAAAAATGCACCCCTGTGTTGGAAGTCTCATCACCACGGTAATTCTTACCTACCGAATATCAGTAATATTTGTATGAAGACCTGTCAATCCAAGATGGTCGCAAGTGAACAGCTGATTAGTCTTCATCCAAATATTACCGATATTCGGTAGGTAAGAATTACCGCGGTGATGAGACTTCCAGCCCAGGCCGCACTCTTCATACAAACCAGGTCTTGTTATAATCAGTTTCCGGGCAACCGTCATGTTATCGCTGCCTTAGTTCTTGTTTGCCGTATTGACCATTAAGGTAATTTCACATGAGCAATGTTCGCATGTGTACTGGACCAATGTGTATAATGAAAACAGGAAATTGATTTTTAAAATATTTAAAACAACTCTCACATTATCGAGTTTTACGTTTTTTTTTCTTAGCTGGAGGAAATGAAATAAGTATGTAAGGATAGAAAGAAATGGCGGTTGATCTGTGATGTTGGCGGCTGGGGTTTGGTAAAGTAAAATTGGTTTTATGATTTAGTTTTTTATGTCCATGTATATATTGTTATTTATTGATTTAAAAAAAAATGTAATTTGTCATGTATGTTCCTTGCCTTATAGGTTGTTATGCGGCTGACCACCCATACTGTAAAAAATTGGTTCACTTTGCCAATGTCACCCCTGTTTCAGGGAAGGACGGCAAGAGTTGCAAGGCTTATGTTCATTTGAGATTGGATTTTTATATTGTAGGTCCACATGCGGCATGTGTTAGCGCGAAATTATACATATCTGCTTGTGGGAATGCATTTAATATAAATCTTAAATGATATATATCTTTGCAGCTTAGATTAGAGCTCAGATTGTGTAGAATTTGATTCCTAAGACAGCTGCATTAAAAAGTCATATTTGACAGAATTGGTCTATACGGCAAACAAGAACTGGGAGAGCGTTATGTCTCTTTTTGACGTATGACTTTAATATCTTATGTCTCATTCTCTTGTTTATCTATTATTGGTACGTTTGTTACTATGGAAAAGAACAGGTGTACGTCATCTATGTCTTTTATGTTGGTCGAAGCATGTTATTATTTTGTTTGTACAAACAGTATTGCAGTTATTTTATTTCACAACATTCCTTTTGATTGTTTGCTAAGAGGTTATAAACAATTCAAAAACATTATAATTATACAGTTCACATTATAAAACAATTGCCATGATTTTACATGTGGATCAGTACTATTTGTAGTGTTGATAACAAGAAAAAAAAAATCATAGGGGCTGTCCATATATTACGTCATTCGCATTAAGGGGGGGGGGGAGTCTGGTCTGCGGATGATGTCAAATGATGTACGAGTCCCAAAAGTGACGTCGTTCTTGTAAATACCAATTTCTACAAAATATACAAAATATTATGTAAGTAATATAACATTATTAATTATTAAGCTCATCCATTATTACAGCGAGAGGGGGGGGGGGGTCATTAGATAATGACTATAGGATGATTGTAAGGGGGGGGGGGGGGTCGAAAATCGGCCAAAATCGATGACGTAATTTATGGACGGTCCCATACACATTTTTTTAGGTTTTATTAATAAATATAGCTTTTTCTGTTTTTCGCTAAAATAACTAATTCTTAAATAAGTTAATTAAAAAGATAAAATTAGAAAATGAATGGAATGATAGTTGCAAATAAAAATCGACTAATAAGATTTAATTTTTTAAATAAGATAAAGTCGTTCATGAAAGTATCTAATCTAATCTAATCTAAGTTGCAAAGATATGTTACATTGGAGATTCACATTACATGCATTCTCACAACCAGACATGTACAAGTTTGCGCTTGCACATGCCTCATGTGAGCCTACAACATAAAAACCAAATCTCAAATGGACACACACCCTGCAACTCTTGCCGTCCTTCCCTGTAACAGGGGTGACATTGGCAAAGTGAAGCATTTTTTACATGGATGCAATAACATCTCCTTCAATGAAATGATACTCAAACAATTTAATATTAGATATTTTTGTACAAAATTGAAGTTAACAATTTAAAAAGTTTACTTCTTAAGTCTTGAGATGATTTGAAAACTTTTATTTTGTAAGTTTTTGAATAAATACTTCAAGAGTGTATACTGACATACAATTATAATAAATACTTCAAGGTATATATTAAAATACAGTTTTCCAATAAAAAAATGTAAGTATGTATAAATAGAGTAACAAGACAACAAAAAAGAGTTCCAAAAGTCTATTTTTGTAGATAAAGGTTTATTACAAATTTAACAAGTATTTTAGTCAAAATTGTAATTTATCTTAAATATTTAATGAAATAGGTACATTTTTTGTTTAAGTTAAATATATCGATACCTTAAAGGTAAAACTGAATAAGTGACATTTTAAGCTGACAAGGGGTTTTTAAATAAATGCACCTTTTTCCACATTTTCTACGAGAGAAAACACTACAAAATAGTAAAAATCTTGTAGTTTACAAGTCTCTCATGAGCACTTCCTTAGAATTAGTTCATGTACTGTGCGAAGTTAACCCGATAAAATGTTTTACCCGCGATTTCTCAGATCAGTGAGTCATTACTTATTCAGTTACATATAAAGTGGTGATATACTAAGGCCCGGTATTTTGAAGTATCGTAAAGTTAACTAAAATGCAATTATAGTTAAATCATCATAATATTTCACTCACCGAATTTCGCCAGTAAATATTTAGTAACTTTAACTTTCGATTTTCAAGATGGCGGCGCTTCACTGACAGCAGCTGTTCTTTTTTAATGTAAGGATATATCAAAATTCTTGCAAACTGAACATTTTTTGTCTTGTTTTCTAGCTTAATGAAGGTTAGGCCTATGATTTTTATGAATAGTTGTTTGTTTTAAAGCTTTTGAATGGCATTTTAATTATTTCCAAGTTTTGGGGGCGTGGCCTCATACTTCGGTAATGTTCGGTTTTAGTTAACTCGAGATTGAGTATTTTGAATACAAGTTCAAGTAATAGTTAACTAAAATGTTACTACAGTTCAATATACCGGGCCTAAGTAACTTTAACTTACGATTTTCAAGATGGCGGCGCTTCACTGACAGCAGCTATTCTTTTTTAATGTAAGGATACATCAAAATGTTGCAAACTGAACATTTTTTGTCTCGTTTTCTAGCTTAATGAAGGTTAGGCATATGATTTTTATGAATAGTTGTTTGTTTTAAAGCTTTTGAATGGCATTTTAATTATTTCCAAGATTTGGGGGCGTGGCTTCATACTTCGGCAATGTTCGGTTTTAGTTAACTCGAGATTGAGTATTTTGAATAAAAGTTCAAGTAATATATAGTTAACTAAAATATTACTACAGTTCAATATACCGGGCCTATCAGACGTGACAGATGTTGGCCTGCCCAAATCGTAATCAATTTTATAGTGATGGCTTTCTGAAAAAATTGTAGGAAGATTGTTTTAAATGAGAAGATATTTCAGATGGATAGTTAATTATCTGTGAAAAAACGTGGCATTTGATAAAAAAATCCAGGAGGAGTAAATCCTTTTATCGATAAGTGAATACAGCCTCAATGATACAGCCAGAACATTAAGTATACATACAATCGAAACAAGTCGACGTTATGGCCGAGAGGGCCAAGTGGGCTGATCTTTCTAGCGTGTTTGAAATAGAACAACGTTGGTTCGATCCCCGCCTGGGTCATTTGACCATAATTTTGACCCTGGTTCAACAGATGTTATTGGGTAATTATTAATTAATAATTCATTAAAATAAACAATGATGAATTATTAATTGATGATATTAATACCTGTTTCTGGCCAGGCAGAGTAAGTTGGTGAATTGCATTCCTCTTCAAAAATCTTTAAAAAAAAAAAATTAAAAAAATTAATACTCCAAATTCCCGAAAACATCGTTTAGACTTTTTTCTGAATACCTTTCCAATTTTATTTGTATCCTTTTATCTGTCTTAGATTACAAACATAAAACAAATTATAATCTTAGGAATGCTCGAGTGATGCGGTTACCAACAAATGACTGGAGTCTAAATAAGACGAAAAAATTGCACTCATCCTGTAAAGATATAAAAAAGTTTTTATTTATTTCTAATAAAATGAAATTTTACATAGTAAATGACTAATTAATTAATGATTCTTATTTTATCTCAACAACCTTACTTATTAATTCTTACATTGTTTATTTTTAATACCTAACTATACATTTTTTTTGCTACAATGAACAGTTTTAAATATAGTTTCTTATCACTCATTTGGCTACATATTTTTTAGCAAATACAAAATTTCACTTTCATAATTTTTGAGCAAAAGTATTCTTTTTTGTGACTTGTAACATTTCATTTAAACAACCTAATACATAAACAATATTATCGTCGTAAAAGAAGAAGAGCTAGGGTGCACGTCTCGATAGCCTTCGGTAGATCTTACCGTACCTTTTTAAAGATAGGACGGAATAAAACATGGCGGTCTGTGAACAGCTGATCGTTGTTCTATCTGAAATGGATCAGTTGTTGATAAGCTACCATGTTTTATTTCGTCCTATCTTCAAATTAAGATGCCGGTTAAAACGGTCGTCGAGACCTCTTCCTCTAAAACGCTATTCTTCATAATTCCTTAAGGCAACGCTCATTTCGACGAGATAGCGATTCGTGTCCAAAAATAAGGTTTACTGTGATATTTATCTATGGAGTTCTTTCGCAAGCGCTAGCAAGCTCTGGATTGATATCCAAAGTGAATTTAAGGAATTTAGCAGAATAGCGCTTCTGATATGGTTAAGGGGATATGGCGTCGGAACTGGAATTTGCGTTATTGAGACAATTGCAAGTTCAAACCCCGCCTGGGTCGTGTGCTCTCGACAATAACTTTGACCCAGGTTCAACAGATGTCATTGAGTAATTGTTAATTAACAGTTCATTATCTACATCATTCTCGCAAATCGCAACCAAGTTACACATACAGTGCAACTCCTTACCGCGTCGTCCTACTGGAGGTCACATTTGGCTTGTAGAACTTGTTTATTCTCACAGGTAAGGGAACCACCCCAACACCAACCACTTAAAATGTGGAAGTACATTTTATAACTCTGTTAAGAAAAAATAACTTTGATTCTATATAATTATTTTTGTTAGTTTTATCACTTCTTCCTGAACTAAAATGTATTATTTTATTTAATTTTTTTCTTAAAAGCGTCACAGATACAGTTTGCGTAAAAAATAGACAACATAATAATACTAACTTATTTACTATGTTTTATATAACACATTGTTTTTTAATATATTTTTAGCATAGTTTTAATACCGATCACAACACTTGTTATTTTATTCTTAAAATACGTAAGTATAACAATTTATTAAACTAAGGAATTAAATATCTACCCCGAGTTAAAAAAACATTGCGTGAATACTTGTATGAGAAATAAAACAAAATAAAAAAAAAACTTTTTTAAGACATAGCTTTATTTTCACTTATTTGAGTTAACAAGGTTCCTTGACTTATAGGTTAGTATGCGGCTGACCACCCATGCTGTAAAAATGGTTCACTTTGCCAATGTCGCTCCTGTCTCAGGGAAGGACGGCAAGAGTTGCAGGGTGTTTGTCCATTTGAGATTTGCTTTTTATGTTGTAGGTTCACATGAGGCATGTGCAAGCGCGAACTTGTATGTGTCTGGTTGTGAGAATGCATGTAATGTGAATCTCCAATGTTACATATCTTTGCAACTTAGATTAGATTAGATTTGAAGGCCTAAGCGCTATCGGACTTTATCCGTCCATCATCAGAGGCTTACTCAAATAAGTGTAAAATAAAACTATGTTTTAAAAAAGTTTTTTTTAAATTTAAATTAAAATTAATTTTCACTCTGTGAATGCACTAACTCTAGATAAAGAGAAAAAAAGAAATAAAACATTTACTAGAGGACAGTGGCGAAGGGTGCCATACAAGCCGGTTTACATCGGCTTCCCCTTTAAAATTATGTAACAAAGTAGTTAAAAAATATAGGCACAAAGTAAAAAAATACATTTAAAACCAAAGAAACAATACGTATTTTTCCCCCATTGAAACCATGCAGTCTACTTTATTATCATTTCTGCCTCATTTTAAACGGGAAACCGATGAAAACCGGCTTGTATGGCACCCTTCGCCACTGCTAGAGGACCTGTTGTACGGTATCAGGAACGTGCATAACATTTCAAGCTTGGGTAGGCAACAATATATTTTTTTTTAGGGTTTTTGGAAGATCAAGTTGGTATAAATCTATCGTAAAAAAATGTAGGTAATAAGGAATTCGACACAAAAATTTACATGATTTTTTTTCTTCGGCGGGCAAACGTCATAAGTTTTGTGCAACTTGTGTCTGAAACAATTAAAACCAAAATATTCATTTTCATATTCACTAGCAGCCCAGCTGTGTGACGTTACATTTTTTGCCTACGGATTTGTTGTCGAGTCCATACTGTATGGAATGCATTCAGAATATTTTTTAATGTAGAAAATTTTTCTCGACGAGAAGACGCCAGTCTTGTATGGGACTGCCGTCCTTAGCAACCAATAAAAAAATGATTGCATGCTTTTCTCTAGTAAACCGGCCGCGCGATGACGCAATATAGTCTATGTCTATTCACTTCATTCAATAACTTAATTTTACTTTTATTCATTTGTTTTTTTTGTTGTTTTTCACAAAACGTTCTTTTTTTAATTTATTGTTGGAAAAGCTTTCAAAACTTTTCAAAATTTAAATTGAATTTGAAATTGCCCCCCCCCCCCCTGTGTTTAATTGATATTAACCCTCAGGTGTCTGAAAAGTCAAAAGTTTAATTTAAAAAGCAAATATATTATCCCAGAATTTACATGAAATCCGAAAAATTATACAACTTTTGCTCAAAAGTTTATCATGGTTTTTGAGTGCTCTCTAAAACCCGCTAAACGTACCTTATGTGTCCGGTCGATAGCTCAGTTGGTAGAGTGCTTGCATTCCATGCCGACAGCTCGGGTTCGAATCCCACCGAGGGACTCTCAAATGATTTTCCGTGAAACAGAATAAATATTGAATATTTGAGACAAGTAAGTTCCTTGACTTATAAGTTGGTATGCGGCTGATGCTGTACATAATGGTTCACTTTTCCGATGTCACCCTTGTTTCAGGGAAAGTGTTGCAGGGTGAATGTACATTTTAGATTGGGTTTTTATGTCGTAGGTGCACATGCGGCATGCACAAGCGCGAACTTGTACTTATCTGCTTGTGAGAATGCATGTAATGTGAATCCCCAATGTTACATATCTTTGCAACTTAGATTAGATAAAAAAAAACGAGGGGAACAGCCGCTAAACGTAAAGAAAAATCCATTTAAGGGATAATAAAAAATATTTGATAGATATTTTCGAAAGAACATAGGTCACCAAATTGATCTTCGACAACAATTTTTCAATATTACAAAAAGACAGATTTAAAATCAGAGAGCAATGCTAAAAAATCACACACTTGTTCCCTTCAAATGCTTCGTGGATGTTGTCCATCATGGGCGTACTCGCATCCCTGTCTTTACAAACTTGGACACTCTCCATGGCATCGATAGTCTTCATCAACTCTTTAAAAACAGCCACCACCCTCCAGTTGTACTTAGCAGAACATTCAACATACCCACACTTCCATTGCTTCTTCACCAAATTAACAATATCTCTTCTCTTGTCTCTGTGCTCGGCACTTTGCACACAAATCGAACTGCTTCCAGATGTGGAAGGTAGAGCCAATTGCTGCAAAGCCCCAGTTGACCCAGAACCACTTGAGCTAACGGTGTTGGCATTTGAATTGCAAAGTAAATCCTGCTTGTTTCCAACGACTAAAAGTGGAACGTTCTTCATTTCTCTGCTCTCGTAAATCTGGTCTCTGATTGTTTTGATGTACTGGAATGTGTCCACGTTGGACAGGTCGAAAACTAGGATGTAGGCTGTTGAGTTTCTGAGGCCATAGAACCTGAAGTCGGTCCATTCGTAGTAAGAGTTGACCGGGAAGTATGGGATGACTGGGATGTCGGAGATCTTGACCTCGTACAGGTGATCGTTGATGATGACTGACGGGTAGAAGGTGTGCTTTCTGTCTGTTGGTGAGTATTCGTCTGAGAAGTCGTTCCATACGAATTGCTGGTGGTCGAGACGGCACATGAAACAAGGAGAAAGAATATTTTTAAAGACGGTGGCTGGGTAGAACGGTACAGTGACAGGACAACACATGACAGAACAACGCATGACAAATAAACACATGACATAACTACACATGACAGAACAACACATTACAAAACATCACAAGATGAAATGTTTTTGATGTTTTTTCGTGTGATGTTCTTACATGTTCCGTTTATGGTATTGTTATGTAAATATGCAATATAAATATTAAGATAGGTATAGGTATTAGTTATAGCTGATAGGAATTCTTTATAATATTAGTGGGTAGGAGCAATGATTGTTGAGTACATAAAGAAGTCACTAGATTGTCATGTGCTTCGAGAAGCTTCTGTCAAAATTCACCTCTAGAAGCTTCTATCGCTGGGGTATACCCCAGCGATAGAAGAAACGGGGTCAAGTGGGGGCACTTGTGTGGAGGTACCGGCCACCCCTAGAGGAATGGGGTCAGGATACAAAACAAGACCAGATGTGTGATTTTTTGTCATATGATGTTTTGTCCTCGTGTTGTTTTGTCATAGTGATGTATTTTCTGTGTTATTTTGTCATGTGGTTGTTGCATGTCTACTGACAATTCAAACCTTAAATTAACACAAGTCCCTCAACGTAAACCATTTTTTACAGCATGGATGGTCCACCTCATACCAACCAAACCAAATGGTAAGGGAATGAAAAATGAACAACAACAAAAAATTGTCGTTTTGTAGAACATGAAAATTTTATTAATTTTCCGCAAAATGTTTTAAATGAGCAATATTGAAAAAGTTCGAGGACAGTTTTCTTTCGACGGAAAGCCGAACCCTCAGCACACGCGCTACAAGGAGGTACACTGTGAGAAAGTTTTTGTATAAATCTGAATGCCAACACCGAAATAATGTAATGAAAAAGAATGGAAATATTCAATCGAATGACGAGGAAAAAAACGAGTTGATTTCCCTATTCGTCCTTACACAAACACCTTATATTCCTCGTCAAACGGGGAAGAACGATTTGTTACTTTATGTTTTTTGTATCCAGTACCTACCCTGAGTACGAGTTGCAAAACTTGAGTAAAGTAACGTTTACGGAAAGTATTAAAGAGTGGTTTTTCCCCAAAATCTGCCGCTTTTGTTTGTTTGAGCTTGATTTTCTTCATCACTGTACATAACTCTTTTGCTAAGACCATAAGTTGGTAAGACCATAGGTTGGTATGAGGCTGACCACCCATACTGTAAATAATGGTTCACTTTGCCAATGTCACCCCTGTTTCAGGGAATGTCGGCAAGAATTGCAGGGCTTATGTTCATTTGAGGTTTGGATTTTATTTGTAAGTACACAATCAGCATTTGTAAGCGCGAACTACACGTGTTTGTTTGTGGGCATACATCTGAGAGCTTTGAATGAATATATCCCTGCAACTTAGATTATAGATAAAGTGTAAGAAACAAAAACAGCAGATTTTGGGAAAAATCGCTCTTTAATACTTTCCGTAAATTTTACTCAACTTTTGCAACTCGTACTAAGAGTACAGGATTGCAGTTGCAACATTTTATATCCAATGAATTGTGTGGCTTTAAAACATGAACCATCCGGAAATACAAAAGAGATTTGGATTTCGAGGAAGATGACCAAGATATCAAGGGTTGACAGGAAGTCCTACGAAAAAGCGTTGCAGACAGTATAAACTAAAGAGCTTCTCACTTCTTCAATAAACTAAAAAGGTTGATAGCTCAATTGGTAGAATGCTTGCATTCCATGCCGAGAGCAAGAGTTCGATGTCAAAGTTTACTCAGCCTTCACAAGAAATGAGAACCAGCCCCCCCCAGGAGCTGGAAAACCCCCACTTCAACTGGAAGTGGTTGGTGCACGGCCGGCCCCCTTAGCTGTAAAAATAAATAGTCCCCGAATCGCACATGCGTCCCCTTCGGGGATAACGCAGGCAAGAAGTAACACTATATGTGTAGCTTAGTTGCGTTTATAGGTCACACTTTAAAGAGGAAAGATAAACTAAAAAGACACTCAATTAGACATGGCACCTTTCTTAGCAACATCTTTTCGTAAATATAAAATAACTTTTCAACCCAGCGATGAGCATATTTGATAAAATCAAATGATATTGTACGTGCTACGCAAGAAATGAAATTCATTACCTTCCGTTTGCGAGTCCGTTCCGTTAGCCATTAGACTGTGAACTCGGTTCACAATAATGAAGCGATAGTTTTGACGAAATTTGAGACAATCTTCGATAGCTCAGTTGGTAGAGTGCTTGCATTCCATGCCGTGAGCTCGTTTTCGAATCCCGCCGATGGTGTTCCCGTTTGGGTGTTTATTTCAAACCCCAAAATAAAATACCGGCAAGATTTACTCAGCCTTCACGAGAAATGAGTAGCAGCCCTCTCGGGAGCTGGGAAACCCCCACTTTAACTTAAGTGGTTGGCGTAATGCCGGCCCCCTTACCTGTAAAAATAAATAGATTCAACTCGCCACATGCGACTCCTTCGGGGATAACGCAGCAATAAGTTACACTATATGTGTAGCTTAGTTGCGTTCTGTTTTTTTTTAATCTTAATTCGTCTTGCAGCAGCCTTTCGGCAAGACGAAAACCGAAACGAACGTAATTTTTTTTCGGCCCTAATGTATTTATCTGTGGAACAGACTGCCGGAAACTTTTCTCATTTATAAAAATAAACTTTGAATCTGGCGACGGGAAAATATATATATAATTTAAAATTTTCAATTGCCTCGCGCGCCGGGTAATTTTTTAAAGATTTCTTTTTTTCTCTCGGCCTGTCCGCGAAGTCGAGAAAAAATTACTTAATGAAAATTAAGCGCGCTTTCTCTCTTTTTTTCTGGGCCTTTCTTTATTTTGTCTTTTCGACTTTGAAGATGTTGATCTTTCTTTTTATGCTGTAATAAGTTTAACTTAACAAAAGCAATTATAAGGTATTATTTTTGTATGAAAAAATATTAATTGTGCGTAAAAAAAGATTTTTGTGGTTCTCAAATAAATGTACCTTTTTCCTATTTTCCTTGACTTGTAGGTTGGTATGAGGCTGACCACCTATACTGTAAAAAATGGTGCACTTTTCCAATGTCACCCCTGTGTCAGGGAAGGTCGGCAAAAGTTGTAGGGCTTATGTTCATTTGAGGTTTGGATTTTATTTGTAAGTACACATTCAGCATTTGTAAGCGCGAACTACGCGTGTTTGTTTGTGGGCATACATTTGAGAGCTATGAATATATCCTTGCAACTTAGATTGTAGATAGATTATAGATTCTACGAGAGAAAAAACTACAGAAGTTTTAAAATCCTTTTTTTCACGAGTATTTTCCTTACTTGTAATTAGTTTTTATTTTATTTATTTATTTTATTAACGGACATAATAGTCCAATTACATAATTATATGAAAAAGTAATTACAGAAAATGACAAAGAAAATAATATAATACAAGAATTAATATTACAATAGCATAGTCAAATAAATACTTATACTTTCCTCAGCAAAACAAAGCTCTACGGAATTCAGACAGGCTCATGCCGCATAAATCTAGATGAGAGGAAGAATTTAAAAGACGACACATTCTGTTAATAGGAGAATAGTATCCTAAATTTGAAGTGTGAAAGTTGAGAGAGAGCAATTCATTTATTCTAAATCTTCGCGTTGGAACATTTAATTTGATACAGTGTAAAAGATAAGGTGAGTCGAAAATACTATTAATGATTTTATAAATACATATGAGTTGAGCATGTTGTCATGTAGTTAATTTACTATGAGAAGTCTAATCTAATCTAATCTAAGCTGCAAAGATATATATCATTTAAGATTTATATTAAATGCATTCCCACAAGCAGATATGTATAATTTCGCGCTAACACATGCCGCATGTGGACCTACAATATAAAAACCCAATCTCAAATGAACATAAGCCTTGCAACTCTTGCCGTCCTTCCCTGAAACAGGGGTGACATTGGCAAAGTGAACCAATTTTTTTACAGTATGGGTGGTCAGCCGCATAACAACCTATAAGTCAAGGAACATACATGACAAATTACATTTTTAAAATCAATAAAATAACAATATATACATTGACATAAAAAACTAAATCACAAAACCAATTTTACTTTAACAAACCCCAGATCACAGATCAACCGCCATTTCTTTCTATCCTTACATACTTCTTTCATTTCCTCCAGAGTCATAACCTTCTTCATACAAGCTCTTCTTTTATTATGACTCTGGATATTCCATTCATTCGCAATTTCGGATATTTGGTCCATCCATACCTTTCTCGGTCTTCCTCTACCACGACATCCATCTATTCTACCAACATATACTTTCTTCGTCAGTCTTTCCTCATTCATTCTCTCCATATGCCCAAACCATCTTAACAAACTTCTTTTAATCTTCACTTTCACACTTTCTCTTGCACCACATTCTTCTCTTACAAAATCATTCCTCACCCTGTCACTCCGTTTTTTCCCAATCATACTTCTTAGAAAGTCCATTTCAACAGTATGGACTTTACTAATTTCACTTTCATTCACCGTCCAGGCCTCGCTTCCATACATCAAGGTGGGTAAAAGTATGCCACTGCGTACCGCCAATCGAGCATTTTTAGATATGTTTTGATTTTTGGCGATACAAGCTGTGGCACCCAGTACACACCTGCCCTTCATTACTCTTCTTTCAAATTCACCGGTCATTCTTCCATCTTTTTCAAACTTACTTCCCAGTAATAGGTAATTGCAGTAGTGAGGAAAACGGTTTAAAATACTATGTTTGTGTAGAGTACATTTCAAGGATCATAACCATATTTTTTTTATATTTTGTATTGTTTGTGTATTAACACTGTGAGAATTCATATTGTTTAATTTTATAATTTTTTGATGAATTAAAAACACTGTCGAAAACAAACTCGACCTGGTCGAAAACGTTCGTAATTTGTTTAAGGATTTTAATATTTTTGAATAAATTTATCCGTGAAAATAAACAGTATATTTTTTTTAAGTAGTTAAAATAAAGATATTATTGATAATTTTCAAAAATAAAATGCCGAAAATTTGAATCCCGCCAAAACGCAGCCCGGCCGGCTAGCCACGCTGCGACGTCGAAATGACGTAGATGAATCCAACAGTCTTCCAAGGCTTAACAATACACTCCATAGATCCGAAGATCCATCGACGTCACATCCGCCTAAATTAAAAAAAATCCCCTGTTTTACCGGAAACCAAAAATGAGCGAATTTTATAGAGCTCTAATTTAAAAACAAAGCTATGTATTATTGTTTTTCAAACGCAGATGATTTTTTTTAAATTTAATCATTTTATGAAAAAAAAAATGTGTGTAAATTTTCGGCTAAATTTGTAGTATTTACTTATTCATGAAAGGAAGATGATGTAGTGTGCTAGACATTAGCTAGATCAATGTAAAGCCATGAATTATTCATGTTGTGAATAATAACATGACAGGAGACTAAGTTAGGTACATCTCTAGGGTGAAGTGATGGGAATCTGATTATATCTGGTATTAGATACTGTAATATCGGGTGTAAAAGGGAATACCGCGTGAATTTGCAAGTAAATAACAGGTAAATAAGTGAATACCGGCTAATAAAATAAATAACATGGAACACGATACAATCAATATCGAAGAAATTATTATCGTAAATGTTAGTGAATACCGGTTTCACACGTGTAAAATCAAAGTAACGCATAAGGACCACTTTTATGTTTATAAACACATCTTAGATTATACATAGGTTGGAAGACTTACTCAACCTTTACAAGAAATGAGAACCAATTCTCTTGGTTAGTTTGGTTACCGCCCTTACCAGTGAAAATAAATAGGTTTCATACGCCACATGCGACCCATGTGGTGACAGCGTAATGAAAAGTTGCATCATATATGCAGCTATGTAGGCATTTTTGGGGATGCTGGAGTTCTGGAAAGGAAAAGTCTTGAATACCGGTTTTTAAAGATAACGAATACCAGTTTTACATCTCGCTCTCCCATCGCTTCACAACAATCTCCTGCAGGAACGGGGAATCTGACAGGTGAAGTTAGTGGACGTGTATTCAGAGGCAATGTTCCACAACTGACAGGTGTTGAATTATAGCTTCTACCTCAATCAACCTAAATACAGGTAAGTCCGGTATTCGCATTCCTATTCCATAGTAGGCACATACCTATTCTAAGTAAAGTAGAGCCTCAATTAGCTGACCTAATGTGGACCAAGCCTACGAATATATTTCTATAATCTATAATCTAAGTTGCATAGATATATATTATTACATTTTAGATTCACATTAGACACGTATAAGTTCGCATTTACGCATGCCGCATGTAGACTTACAACATAAATACCCAATCTCTAATGAACATACGCCCTGTAACTTTATCCGACCTTCCTTGAAACAAGGGTGACATTGACAAAGTGAACCATTTTTTTACAGTATGGTACCTACTTTAAAAACTGATTCACAAGGTCACTCCTGTTAAGTAAATAAAAAATATTCAGTAAAAATAAAAACTTAAACTATTTTCGAATGAAACCCGTCAAAAGCAATTCCACAAAAAAAAAACATTTTTATAAAAAAATCACATTTAAAATTTGAAATTAGCATCAAAGTTAATTTCAAATATAAACCGCATTATTCTACGAAAATTCAAATTTTCAAATTACGAATATAATTAGACGTTACAGTGCTCCAATTATAAACTGAAACCTTTGAATCTGAAACGAAACCGCCATTTTACAAAACAGCTGATTAAGTTTCAAGATGGCGGCCAATTTGCAGACATAACACTATAATATCGTGCCTAGATAACTTTGTCAGATAATTATTATCAGTAACAAGGTTGAAGTAAATTGATTAAATCAGCAAAATATATAGAAATATCTGTGATTTCACTTTGAATTTTCAATGTTGTTTACATTGAATGTTTGACCTACAAAATTTTATACAATTTTAGTGGTATTTTTATAATCTAAGTTGCAAGGATATCGCCATCTTAAAGCTCAAACTGAATAAATGGGGATTCACTGATTTGAGGAATTGTGGATAGCATATTTTATTGCCTGTAATCATACCTACAATTTAAAAACCCGAATCTCAAATGAACATACACCCTGTAACTCCTGCCGACCTTCCCTGAAACAGGGGTGACATTGGCAAAATTAACCGTTTTCTACAGCATGGGTAGTTAGCCGCATACCAACCTATAAGTCAAAGAACATACCTACACAACAAATTGCATTTTTTAAATAAACAAATAAACCTTAAAAGCAAGTACAAAATATAAAATTCTAATTATAAATTTCAATGAAGAAAATCTCTAGCCCTAGCCGCCAACATTACAGATCAACCGCCATTTCTTTCTGTCCTCACATATTTCTTTAATTTCATCCAGAGTCATAAGAGAGAGACAATTAATGAAACGGTTTTTACGAAATAACCATCCAGATCATCCTGATTGAGTTTTCTTCCTTCTTTCGTCTCCTATTATTTTTTATCTTTTTTTTTCTTCTTTAACTTTTATTTATTCTTATTCCATGTTTCTTTCCTTTTTCTTCTTTCTTACTGTTAATTTTTCTTTCTGTCTGCGTAATTTCATTATTTTATTTATTTATTCTATTTTTTTTTACTTTTTAGTCAAGTGCAGTCAATTTGTTATATATTTGTGTGATTATTTTTAGGATTAAGGCACATTACTGAGTTTATATACATATTGTATCTTGTATACTGGGACATGCTGGAGTGATGTTTTTCGGGATCTGTTGCCGTGGTCTGTGGGAGCTGGAGCTTCCGGACGTTTCGCCCATTTCTACGATGGGCTCCTTCAGCGTGAAGTATGATGATGAAGATGATCTTGATGAGCACTCCAGCATCATCAGCCGGCCGAGTAAGCCTATAACTCTTCATCTGGGACATGTTACGCTGTATATGAAACTTAGTCGCAAATGACGCAAGAAACTGATTCTTAAATCAGACAATATTGTAAGTTAAAGTTACTGAAACACTAATAAGAAGTTGTACATAATTTCGAATTTATAGGATTTCGGTCATGAAATTACCAACTGGGGGATGTTGCACTGTATATGAAGCTTAGTTGCAAATGACGCAAGAAACTGTTTCTTAAATCAGACAATATTATAAGTTAAAGTAACTGAAACACTGATAAGAAGTTGTACACAGTTTCCAAGTTATAGGGTTTCTGTTGTAGAAGGCAGGCTGGTCTCCAGATCGGGTTCTGTCAATCACTCCGCGTTCTGGAAGAGAGAGCTAATTAATCAAACCCGAACACCAAACGTTGCGTCAGCTCATCACCACTGCGTAAATCCAAATTATAAATGAAAACTTAATCGCTCTCTTGGAGTGCTGTGCTGTGCTGCGTACATTTTCGATTTACCCGATCGAGGTGGGTTTGTGTAATTGCTTTATACTGGGAGTGGTGATCAAAGAGCCAAGTGGGGGACGTTTACCTCCGTCATATTTGACGGGGGGAACAGGGCCAGTCTAGGGGGCGAATCTCAATTGTTTTATGGGAAATTGTATGAATTCCTTGCCTCTTCCTATTCCTTGACTTATAGGTTGGTATGAGGCTGACCACCCATACTGTAAAAAATGGTTCACTTTGGCAATGTCACCCCTGTTTCAGGGAAGGTCGGAAAGAGTTGCAGGGCTTATGTATGTTCATTTGGCGTGGTCAGTGCTTGGATGGGTAACCGCTCAGGTACACCGCGTGTCGTTGGCATCTTGGACCGGTCCGTAGTCCGTAGTGGCAACACACGGACTCATAAATGGAAGATTGTGGATTCGGATCCCGGCGGAGCACAAAAATATATCATTTATATTTCGAATGTGCTCTTCGCTGGGTTAAAAAAATCATAAACCTTTACCAATGACCGGTCACCAAAGGTCCATCCAGCCTTACAGCAACTGGGTCTTGCTTGAGTATTGGCGCTTTGTAGCGACGACCAAGCTCGTACACCTCTGCGGCACTACAGCAAGTGTCATAGACCCCTAGAGTCTTTAGAATCTAGGGAGTCTCCCGCACAGGATTTCTTAAAAAAAAATAAAAAAAATTGAGAATTGGGTTTTTTATATTGTAGGTCTACATGCAGCATGTGTGAGCGCGTAATTATGCGTGTCTGCTTGTGGGAATGCATTTAATATGAATTTCAAATAATGCATATCCTTGCAGCTTAGATTTAGATTTTTAGTGTGAAGGGGAAAAAGGTGAATGAAAGAGAAGTAAATAAGGCATGCACCGTAGAAATGTCTCATTTGAGAAGTATGACAGGAAAAACACTGAAAGATAGAGTGAAAAACGAATGGGTTCTGAATGAATGCGGAGTAAAAGAAAGCGTGATAGTGAAAGTTCAAAGAAGTGTGATGCGATGGTTTGGACATATTGAAAGAATGAATGAAGACCGACTGACAAAAAAAGTGTATAAAGGAAATATAATAGGTAAGCGTGGAAGGGGAAGACCTAGGAAAGAATGGATTGATCAGATAAGTGAGATTGCGAATGAATGGAATTTACAGAGTGGAAACAAGAGAAGAGCGTGCATGAAAAGAGTGATGAAATTAGATGAGAGGAAAGAAGTATGCAAGGACAGAGTCCAGTGGAGGCACTTGTGTGGAGGTACCGGCTACCCCTAGAGGAATGGCGGCAGGATACAATAAAATTAAACCATTTTTAAAGTGGTTATAGGTAGATCCTCATCGATCGATATTCAATGCTTGCTGTACACTGTAACAGTGGCATGCAATTCACCAACCTATTATGCCTGGCCAGTTGTCTTCATTCGAAACCAGAAGCTTTTGTGTATGCAACAACATCTGTTGAACCAGGGTCGAAGTCATTATCGATAAGACAAGGCCGGGCTCGAACCGGCATTAGTGTCAATAACGCAAAATCGTTTGCCAATGCCTTATTCCCTCGACCATGCCAGCGACTAACACAATAAAGTGTGACTTCTTGGCGCGTTTTCTCGAAAAGTTCACATGTACGAGTGGAACCTAATTATTTTTAGAGAAAAGGGGGCGGCCTTACGCCAACCACTTCAGTTCAATTGAAAAGTGCAGCAAAGGCTACTTCCAACATCCAACCTCCACATCAAATGAAGTGGTTGGAGTGAGGCTGGACCCATTACCTATACAAATAAGTATATAAGTCTCAAATCGACACACGAGAGCCCCTCGGGGCTGATATAAGCAAGAAGTTACACTATACGTGTAACTTACTTGCGTTGCGTTAATTAATTTATTTTGTATTGAAAAATACCATTGAAGTATTTCTGGTTGCGTCCCTGTATTTGGCTCGTCTAGTAAGACGTAGGTACTATTGATTTATTGCAGACATTACTGGCTTTTCTCAGCGCGGCCCTGTAGCTAAATACAAATCACCTTAAGTTTCCAACTTAATATAGACGTGTCATTTAAACAAGAGCCTAGCAGCGAATTTACAATAAACACCGGTCGGCAAGAGTTGCAGGGCTTATGTTCGTTTGAGATTGGGTTTTTTATATTGTAGGTCCACATGCGGCATGTGTAGGCGCGAAATTATGCATGTCTACTTGTGGGAGTGCATTTGATATGAATCTCAAATGATACATATCTTTGCAGCTTAGATTTAGATTTTAGATTTAGACCTCTATAATATTATGTTAGAATGTTTTTTTACTATTTTTTTGGACGGGTCGGTTGATCGATACATATCTTTGCAACTAAGATTAGATTAGATTAGAAGTGATATTTACGCCAAGTTATATTCTAGCGGGGCTATTCTTAGACATTTTAGTCGTCGGTTGAGCCCACGCTTTGACAAACTAATGATGCATTTGTATGAAGACCTGTCAATCCAAGATGGCCGCAAGTGAACAGCTGATTTGTTTTCATACAAATATTACAAAATTCGGTAGGTAAGAATGACCGTGCTGATGAAACTTCCAGCGCAGGCACCATTAGTTTGTCAAAGCGTGGGCTCAACCGACGACTAAAATGTCTAAGAATAGCTCCGAAAGGGTACAGTTGTGCAGTACCCGTCTTGTCTTGTCTTGTATCCTGCCACCATTCCTCTAGGGGTGGCCGGTACCTCCACACAAGCGCTTTCACTTGACTCTGTCCTTGCATACGTCTTTCATCTCATCTAGTTTCATCACTCTTTTCATGTACCTACGCTGTTTTCTTGTTCCCACTCTGTAGATTCCATTCAATCGCAATCTCACTTATCTGATCAATCCATTCTTTCCTAGTTCTTCCCCTTCCACGCTTACCTATTACATTCCATTTTTACACTTTTTTTGTCAGTCGGTCTTCATTCATCCTTTCAATATGTCCAAACCATCGCATTACACTTCTTTGAACATTCACTTTCACGCTTTCTTTTACTCCGCATTCATTCAGAACCCATTCGTTTCTCACTCCATCTTTCAGTGTTTTTCCTGTCATACTTCTCAAATGAGCCATTTCCACGGTGCATACCTTATTTACTTTTCTTTCATTCACCGTCCACGACTCGCTTCCATACATCAGGGTCGGCAACAATAAATCCGTATACGAATATACTAATATACTCCACAGTCATAATATACATATGTCAGGGTATTTCTGCAAATCGGAAGTAACAATATTATGCTCATGTCGTCTACAATAATAATTGTCAGGAACATACAGACTCGCTTCTTCCAGAATAAGAGGATTGCAAATCCCCTCCACGTATCAAGCGAACGAAATGACTATCAGAAGTTTATCATATCTCGTATCTCGCCTCCAGACTACTAAAACCAAACATGCCGAATACAACACACACTTGGATATAGGCAAAGATAATTCTGTTTTATGGATTTCTGTGGCAGTTCATCCCCCCAGCGCTCGTTTATCTTATCTACTATTTGATTCAAAGATTACCTTTCAAAATGGTCTTAAGAATCACAACCTACACAATCATAGCGAAGAAAAAAAAAACGTAAAACACGATAATGTGGGAGTTTTATTTTAAATACTAATAAAGTTAATAAAGATATTCCATCCCCCTGGTGCTTGTTTAGCTTATCTACCATTTTTTTCAAAAATGACCTTCCAATCTTAAAAAATACATTCTAAAACATGTACGTACCTAAATCACGAGTTATTTTTACTATTTTCAAAACCAATTTCCAGTTTTCATAAGACACATTGGTCCAGTACACATACAAGCATTGTCATGTGAAATTCATCTACCCTTAACGGTCACTAAAGGTCCATCCAGACTTACAGGAACTGAGTCTTGCTTGAGAATTGTCTCTTTCCAAGCTCGCAGAGGGCTCTTGAGGTGTGATTCACACAAAAACAGCGCTTACCAAATAAATCAGCCTAATATTATTATTAAGGTTATTCAGGTAAAGGAAGAAGAAGCTGCCTCGTCACATTCTGTATGCCCCTTGACTCTGATTACTCTTCTTTGATATAATTCATAAACCGAATTACTCACGCAGCTCTGACTCTCCCCTTGTTACTCACATCTTGCTATAAACAGGCCTCGTACTCTTTGTGATGAGATATGGAGCATCCCTGCGTTGGGGATTATTCAAATTCGAATGGTGTTATTCGAAAGTTGGAATACATTCGAATTGCATGATTCGATTCAGGAAGTTCGAAAAACAGAAAAACAACACTATTCTTCTTGTTGTGTTAGATCTATTTGACCGGTCTGTAGTCTAGTGGCTAGGTCTTCAAACTCTTAAATGGAAGGTCATAGGTCCGAATCATGGCAGAGTACAAAATACATATATACATATATATTTAAAATAATTATGCTCTTCGCATATGCCTTTACAAAAGACCGATCATGCAGCCTTACAGCAACTGGACTTGCTCGAAAATTCGCAGAGGGATTTTTAGATGTGATCTTTGCCAGTGTCACCCCTGTTTCAGGGAAGGTCGGCAAAAGTTGTGGGGCTTATGTTCATTTGAGGTTTGAATTTTATTTGTAAGTACACAATCAGCATTTGTAAGCGCGAACTACACGTGTTTGTTTGTGGGCATACATCTGAGAGATTTGAATGAATATATCCTTGCAACTTAGATAATAGATTCACACAAAAACAGCGCTCACCAAATAAATCATTCTAATACTATTTATCATAAACCTCACCATCTAGTAGATTGTCATTTTTGACAGTTCAGTGTGCAGTTAGGTGAATTGTAAAAAAATAAAAAGCACCCGTTGATTTTCGGAGCTTGAAGGCTGCAAAGTCACAACATCGTCTTCCTATAGCCCGTATATCTTTCATATAGATCGAAGATTAAAAAATTCGAAAGACGAAAATTCGAATATTTTCCTTGGCTATGAATCCCTCTTGTTAGTTTTGCCGTATCCTTGTTACAAATAAGGCAGTAACATCATTACGTTCATGTAAACAAACGGTAATAAAGCAGACTTTATAACAAGGTAGCAAACAGGTAGCCACCTCATGTAGGGAGGTAGCAAACAGTAGCAACTTCATGTAGCAAGGTAGCAAAGTTTATTCATAGCACAGTAAGATGTGAACAAATGCATTTATATTACGATATTTTATCTTATTATCCTTCCACTTTATATTCCTACGAATAATGTAGGTAATTGTGTTGATGATGATAAGGATGTAGAATCCATCTTTCCAGGCTTGAAGACCATGTTCCAATAATTCTTTTGTAGGCTGCTTTATTCTTTTTGGAAGGCTGCTACGTTTCGTCAGTAACATATGACTGACTTCTTCAGGGCTTGTACTTAGACTGTATTGTAAGCCCTGAAGAAGTCAGTCATATGTTACTGACGAAACGTAACAGCCTTCCAAAAAGAATAAAGCAACCTACAAAATAATTATTGGACCATGGTCTACAAGCCCGGAAAGATGGATTCTACATCCTTATCATCATCATCTGAAGCCGGCCATGAAAGCCTAAAAACACTTATAATGTAATTGTGTGTTTTGTTTGTCTGTGTTAGTGTCTATGATACAGTCAGTGAAATCTAGATCTAGAAATAAATAGATTTTAGGTACTTATTGAATTTGTATTTTCGAGATTGCTCGAGTGTGGGTATGGTCGGATGTTCTAGTAAAGTCTCGCAGATAACAAATCTAAATGATTCGAGAATGATCTTTATTATTGCTATAAATTAAGGGCCAAAACTCTCTGTAGCTTAAGAAACCAACCGATCGTTGTATTGTGAAGGTGTAATGTGACTCTGTATGTGAACCGTACCTGAAATAAATGATTGCTATTCTAATTAAATTGAACCCGCAAAAATCATAATATTATTAAGTGACAAAAGCGATTCTTGAAAGCTTTTGTTTGGAGCATTTGTTGTATGACTAGGAAACCTGGACCATCCAGAAATACGAAAGGGACAGCCTAGAGGTATTCCAGATATGGATTTGGAGGAAGATGACCAAGACATCATGGGTCAAAAGGAAGTCCAACAAGAAGGTGCATAATATGTGTAGCTGAGTTTTTTTTGCGTAGTCAGCAGTGGCATAGGGTGCCATAAAAGCCTATTCCCATCGGTTTCCCGTTTAAAATGAGGCAAAAATGATAATAAAGTAGACTGTATGGTTTCAATGGGGGAAAAATACGTATTGTTTCTTTGGTTTTAAATGTATATTTTTAATTTGTGCCTATATTTTTTAACTACTTTGTTACATCATTTTAAAAGGGAAGCCGATGGCAACCGGCTTGTATGGCACCCTCCGCCACTGGTAGTCATCCAGGTAGCTAAACATAATAAGGTGGCAAGGTAACGAAATGTACCTACCTAATTAAGCAAAAGGTACATTAATTTCTTCCCTTATCTTCCTTTCACATGCACAAATTTTAAGCATTCCAAGCTTTCTGAAATTGTAAGATAACAACGTGTCATGTTATATTAAATTTCTTGACTCATGATTCGGTCCGGTTGATAAACGCAACTAAGCTACACATAAAATGTAACTGCTGAGTAGCACTACACATAACTGCTGAGTAACACTACACATAAAGTGTAACTGCTGTAACAGCTGAGTAAGCCTTGCCGGTATTTTTTGGGGTTTGAAATAAACACCGACACGGGAAATCATTTCTGAGACCCTCGGTGGGATTCAAACCCGAGCTCACGGCATGGAATGCAAGCACTCTACCAACTGAGCTATCGACCGGAAAACTCTTGCATTACATGCCGAGAACTGTCGGATGATCTGTCGTGTGATCGATTTGTCCATGGCCGAGCTGTCTGTGGACGGGTTGTCTGTGATCAATTTGTCATGGAACCGTTAGAGGAAGTTGTTTTTAGGCAGGGCTTATAAAAGGTTGACATGAATAAAAATTAAAAAGATATTGCCGTTGTTGGCGTGGCCATTAGCCGAAAGACGAGCCGAAGGACTACGGAAACGGTCGTGTTTTTCCGGCACAAGTGAGTTCTCCCGGAGCTGCATGCTGCCTGAGCTTAGACAGTCTTGAGCGAGATGTGACTAACCCCCGTATTCATGACCAATACTGCCTCAAGTAACAATACTTACCTAAGTCAAGCGCTACACTAACTCAAGGGTCGACATTCTGGAGCGTTTTGTTTCACAAAGAACACTAAATCTTTAATCAGCCTAGTGTCCAACTTAGTGGAGATGTACGGCCAGTCATTGGCTCTCGAAAAAACCCAGCTGTGTAATTGGTCAATAGCTTCCGACCAATATTCGGCGTACTTCATTCTTATCATTGCCACCAAATTTCAATGACATTTGAGCTGTTGAACTTGACAAATCGAAGAAATGTCAATGTCATATTTTGAGCTGTGCATAAAACTTGACAATCGAAGAATTTTTTGGCTTTGTTAAACCCTCAATGAGCAACGGAAAGATTGTATACAGAACAACGCATTTTTTCAATCTAAAACGCCTTCTAAATTCTTCCTCGTCGTAATCGTAAATAGGTCTTTACAGTCTCTGATATATTTTCTTGGGACACTATTTTTGGTCAAAACAATGTTTTTATACTCGTTAAAATCATCTTCATGTAAGAATTCATTATTTTATGTAAATAATTCACAACCAAACAAAAACTTTGCTGAAGAAATGCGACGGAATATTTTGACAGTTCATCTATCATTGCAGTATGGTCCTAGACCATACTTGAGAACAAACCCGATTCTGATGGTCAAACAATGTTAATATACTCGTCAAAACAATGTTAATACACTCTAAAAATTGTCTTCATCGTAAGAATTCATTTTTTCATGTTAATTCACAATCAAAACAAAAAATGTGATAACAATTAAATACGAAGGAATATTTTGACAGCGCTTAAGCGTTGGTTAATATACCTGCCGACCTTACTTACCCAAGCGCTAGTATTTAGAGAGCCCTAGCGCTGCTTTTACCCTAAGTATTGTTTCTGAAACGAATTTCGCCAATCTGACAGCTAGCGCGCCCTATGGTAAGTGCTAGTAGGATTCATGAATACGGGGGTAAAGGTTCAAAGGGCTTACTTCTCGGCACTGCAAGTTGGCGAGACTGAAAACATGGCATGTAAATAACGTTTCCACCCCTTCTCTGTGGATTTCCTCCCACTTTTGACTCGTAAATGGAAGGTTGTGGCTTCGAATCCCGGCGGAGTACAAAAAATAAACCATTCATATTTTTAAATGTGCTCTCCGCTGGGTTGAAAAATTGATAAAACTTTACCAAAGACCGTTCGCTAAAGGTCCCTCCAGCCTTACAGCAACTGGGTCTTGCTTGAGAATTGGCGCTTTCTACCGAAGCTTAGTGAATCACACCTCAAGAGCCCTCTTGAGGTGTGATTCACACAAAAACAGCGCTCACCAAATAAATAATCCTAATATTCTTATTATTACCTGTATGATGCTGGTCTTGCCGACGCCAGGGGCTCCCAGCAGCACCACCTTCACCAGGTCCAGAGAATCGGGGCTGGCTTCAGGGGGGGCCTGCAGCGCGCCCAGGGGCCTGGAGCCCGCCTCCCTGCGCTCCAGGTAATCCAAATCCAGCTCTGGAAAACAAATGCAACTTTGCTTAAGTAAGACTTTAAAGATGTATTCAGCAGGCGCATGCACAGGGTACCCAGGCAAATACATTTCAGAAGTTTCAATTTATAATTTTTGGATGAAATTTTTCAAGCAAAACACTGTTTATTTTCACTATAGACTTTATTTACAAGATTAAAATCTTTAAAACAAAATTACGAACGTTTTCGACCTAGAAGGTCATCATCAGGTATGATTTGATTACAGAAATTAATTTTATTTTATGAAATTTTGTCAATAGGCACAAATGATGTCAGGTAGGTAAAACACATTCAGTAAGATTTTAAATTAATGAAATAATTAACATTTCAGAAGATTTTTCCATTAAAATAACAGAAGTCCGGTGGGACTAGAGTTGACAGGGAACGGTTGTCAAATATCTTTTTTTTTGTAAGATTTTAAATCTGGGACATATACTGCGTCAGGAAAAATGCCACCTTCTTCAAATTGTATTGATGGAGAAAATTGAGGAACGACTGGGACCAGAAGCGCTATTCTGCGAAATTCCTTACACTTTGGATATCAATTCAACTCGGAGCTTGCTAGCGCTTGCGAAAGAACTTCATAGATAAAAATCACAGTACACCTTATTTTTGGACACAAATCGCTATCTCGTTGAAATAAGCTCAACCAAATAAGGAATAGCAAATAATCGTTTATTTTCATACAGGATGTGGGAAATGTATTTTAAAAATAAACCATTATTCTAGTTAGAATGAAATTATGCGTCAGTTTCTTTGTACTCATTCCTAATGTACGTATTTGAGTCATGGTGAGTAAAATAAATTGTTTTGATAAAGGTTATTAAATAAGTACCAATTCTATTAATGAACGATCCTCGTGGTGTGGTACAAATGAAAGACTTGAGGAGTATGACAGGAAAAACTCTAACAGATAGAGTTAAGAATTAATGAATGGCAAATGCAAGTTGAAAGAAGATGTGAAAGTACAAAATAATGGACTATGAAATACTTAGAAAGTAGCTAGTGTTTATACGGAGGAAATGTGAAAAGAAAAAGAGGGAAAGGAAACTGAGAAAAGAACGGTTAGATCAGATTTGTGAAATTGTGAAAGAATGGGATATACAAAGCTAATGTAAGAGAAGGGAATGTTGAAAAAGGTAAGAATGAACTGAAAGAGGTATGCAAGGATAGGAAAAAATGTAGGCAAATCTGGAAAGACCCTGGCCACAACAGTACAATGTGTATAAATAAAACTTCAAGATGCTGCAGTTGTAAATCATGATGTGCTGCTTTTTAGAGCATTACCGTAGGTTCTTCATCCATGATGTAATTTGTCGTCCATGAGTCTGCTTCACCTCAATCTTTTCTTGTATGATAAGATGGAGTAGTAGGTGGTATTTTTCATTCCTCATAACATGCCCAAGGTACATAAGCTTCCTCTGTTTGATGTTCAGAAGGGCTTCTAGAGTGTCTTCATCATTGGTGACCTGATCACGCTATGAGTTCCAATCTTATCGGACTTCCCTAACTTTTTTCTCAAAAACATGGAATTTTCTTATATTTCAAAGTAGATTTGTTTACCAAGATATTTTGTCGTGGTCCAAAAGAACTAAAAGCCTCTTTTGAAGATTGTACTCCGATGAAGCTCCAGATCCGATGGAACGAGATTACATAACACATCTCTGAAGTAACAAATACGGTGTGAAAGCCTAATGTTTTGTTTGTTCAGCTTTTTTGAAGAAATATTTCATTATTTACATTTTTACTGCGTGACTTGATGACACAGCATGAGATGCCAAAAAATATGGCAAATGGATGACACTTGCACACATTCTACGGTGGATCAGAGGTGCCAAACGCTTCCAAGTGCTAGAAACCAAATCAAACTGGTAGACTTCATTTATCGGATATCCACTGTCATCTCTGCCACCGCAAATGATGAACTTATCATTGGAAACGCAAGCAGACATGCCTCTCCTAGGTCCTGGCATATCAGTAAACAAACACCAAAAGTTTGCATCAGGGTCGTATCTTTCTATGGAAGATAGATTCACATTGATTGTTGATCTTCCACCGATAGCATACAGGAACTTTCCAGCTGCCACCAAAGTTGTGTTTCCCCTTGAACTTGTCATTGACGAACACACCTCCCATGTTTCGCTTTCAAGACACAATGCTTCAACTCTGTCTGTGGGCCTGTAGATGTTGTCAATCCTTGAAAACCCACCAGCTACGTACAGTTTACCATTTAAGATTGCAATGCCGAAATATGCTCTTGCAAAGTTCATTGGGGCAATTTCATTCCAAGTGTTAGCTTTGAAATCAAGCTTTTCAACTCTATTTATGGTGCAAGTGGGATTGATTGCACCACCGATTGCATAGACATATGTGTTGTCGTTTTTATATACGGATGCAATCTCCAAAAAGTATCTTGGAGTCCTCATTGGAGCGACTTTTTTAATTGTTGATGTGTTTAAATCTATCAATTCAACGCTATTTGTTGCTTTGGTGCCCTCACTGCTTCCAATAGCTCCTCCTACGATTAGTAGTTGATTGGATTTGTTCGAACAGTTGATTGCAATTGCTCTAAAACCCCATTTGTTCCCAATGTTGTCGCTGACATTCAATATCTCTGACCATTTGTCTGTTAAGCTGTCGTACATTTCAATTTTTCCAGCAGTTATACCATCAATACCACCCAAAGCTAAATTCTTCTCTTGGATGTAAACCCTTGGAGTCAAATTGATATTTGAAGAGTTTTGATGAAGCAAACGATCTCTCAAAGTGTCCAAAAGGTTTCTAGATACTTTTGCTGCATCAGGAAAGACATTCAAAATATCAAAGAGACAAGAAGACGATATCAACGGTAGATTCAACAGTTCAAGCATTTGCTTCAAGTAAACTCCTCTTTCTTGGTAGTTGTACAACAACCATTTCTTGACCAGTTCAAACATAAAATCTTCATTTGGGACAACCAACTTATCTGACTGTAGCAATTCTGCCAAATCATCATTTTTCAAAGATGTGAACTCTTCAGATGACAACAATTTTGTCACATTCTTGCATATAAACTCCATGGCGTCTATTTTTAATGACTCAAAGTTATGAGTTTTCGCCAATGACGCAATGCTCAAGCAATTTGATGTGTCCATTGTCGTATGCAAGAAATCAAAGCAAGATTCAACGACATCGTTGATCACCAAAATGTTAGCAGTCACCAAAATCAGTTCCACATTGTCTTTACGAATCTCAACCACACCAGTGTAACAATAGTTGATCAAGCATTTCAAAGCGTCTGCATTGATCTGTTCCATATGAACCAGATTCTTCCAAGTTTCTTTTTGGTTTCCTTTGAAGACTCCAGCAAAATATTCACTCGAAGCTGCAAGCACCAATCTGTGAGCTGGGATTCTTCGACCACCTGATGCGATTAGTTCTACGTCACACAAAGATTCTGACTCCAAATATTCAAACATTCGACCAAGAACCCTGTGGCTGAGATGTGAATTCCGGAATGTATACTTCATGTCGTCCTTCATCATTGTGTCAAAGGAACGCTTTCCAAAAGTCTTGAAGTCTGGTGATGCTGTGTTGTCTTTGAAGTCTGACTTTGATGGGAAATACCTTGCCATTTTGGAAACGTATACCAATGTTTTTATGTCAATTGTCACCATTAAAAATAACCACAAATTTGTAGGGACATTGACTACATCTATAGCAGCCTACAAGTCTAAAAGCTTCTTGAGAGCCATGTACAAGCTTCGGATCTGGGTGATGAGATACAGGACAAATTTTCAGAAACGTAGCCTACTTGGCTGTTGTCAAAGCACTCTGTGTGATTGCGGAGCTATCCAAGACTTCGCGCACATGCCAGTGTGTCCCTCATGTGAAAAGTGCACCAAAATGTATAGACCTGCTTCAAGCAAACGACAATACAGTGGCTGCCGCTAGTCACTGGAGATACTGAGCATATGTGGTTCTAGACACGGAAAGTAAGTAAGTTTAGAAGTGGCTTCTTTAGATTACAGATCAGAAAGTAACTGATTTAACTCCATAGCACGGTCCAGTGTGATGATTTATATAGTTGATTTCAGCCACAAAAAAAACCACTTCATAGCAAATTGGATCTTAGTTGGTTTGGCACATACTTATACCGGCTATAAGATTGCAAAGGATGGTTCACACAAAAACGTCACTTATGTATTTTAAAATGTCTTTATAGAAATTCCACTTCATTTTTAAGTTCATTCAACTCCTTGACTTGGTTCTGATTACATTTTATTGATCCAATTTCTCCACTCAAATCTTAATTTCGATAACTGGTTAAGTAGGATAGGTTTTGATTCCCTTGTTAAACCTTTGGATTGCCGCTGATGACTGATTGGTTTAGCAATCAATTACTGACACATAATTTGCGATTTAGTAACCCACAGCAAATGCGGTTTCACCAATTGATAACGATATTGCTGGATGTGGTTTGATAGGATTATGATAATTGTTAAATTGATAGTTAGCAACTATAAGGCTGGTGACGCACAATTGAGCGTCATCTGTTTTATTTTTAATTAATTAGTCTAAGAAGCGAATTGTCATTTTGGTCTGTCATAAACTGAAATAAAGGTGCAAATAAATCGCAAGATGGCAATATCAACTTTTTGACTGAGCGACGTGAAACTAGGAATGGATTGATGACTTCCATTTCCGTCGTGTTCGCAAGGAGACACGTTTTTATATGTCTCTCGACCGATTTGAAATTTACCGTTAAAATCTGTGAGTGAGTGTGTTTGTTTTACATATAACTTGCAAGTGTGGCAGTTTGTGAACAGAGCTCAGCACCACAGGATCCTGAGAACGAGCATCATCTTGGACCAGAAGCACGATTGAGGTGAGTGCGGTCCTTTGATTTTCGCTTCTTTGGTACGGGAAAGTCGTCCAAAATTGAAAGCCACCTATTGAAGGTTGGCTTTTGTTTGAGAGAGAAAATACCATAGGCATTAGATCTGTGTATTTTATATCTCGCATTGGAGAATACGTTGCAGTTTCTCCATTTGTTGTTTTTTTGTATTTATATACCCCCCTGAGGGGCAAAATTTACACCTTGCCCCTCCAAAGGCAGTTCCTATTTTTTTTTTTTTTTTTTTGAGGAATGCAATTCCCCAACCTTTATTTAAACAGAAACATGTATTAAAATAATTAGTTATTCTAAAATTTTAGTTGCAAAGATATACTAACATTTAAAATTCACATTAAATGCAAGCCCACAAGCAGACACACGTTAGTTCGCGCTTAAAAGTGCCGCATGTGTACTTACTAACCTCTAATGAACACAGCCCTGCAACTTTTGCCGACCTTCTCTGAAAAAGAAGTGACATTGACAAAGTGAGCCACCGTTTAGGTACAGCATGGATGTTTCAGAAAAGGTCGGCAGGAGTTACAGGGTGTATGTCTATTTGAGATTCGGTTTTTGTGTTGTAGGTTCACACGCGACATGCGTGTCTGCTTTTGAGAATGCGTGTAATGTGATTCCCCAATGTTATATCTTTGCAACTTAGATTATATTAGATGGTCAGCCTCATACCGACGTATAAATAAAAAAATATTTAGATTTTGTAGGGTTTGTGTATTCACACAGTGAAAATTCATTTTATTTAAAATCAAGTTATTTTTTATTAAACGTTGTTTTATTTTCACAATAATATTTTGAATCTCGAGTACTTTCGACCTTCAATATTCAGGTCATTATCAAGAGTGATGTATATAAAAAAAAAATTTTTTTATTAAGAACAAACAATAAACCAAGAGCAGAATGGCCCTATTGTAAATATTCAAATCCCTCTAGCTTCCCCCCTGCTCATTGCTCCTCTCCGCAATCCGCCATAACCCAATCCCCTTAATTTTAGTTTTATTCTTTGTCATTTTGTTGTCATTATTATTATTTGTCTTTTTGTGTTGACTCAATAATTTTATTTGTGCTTTAAATATTTTATTTTATTTTTTGACCCTCGGATGTTTGAATTAATTTATTGCAATTATTATATATTATTTTATGTTTTCTTTCTTTTAATTTTTGACTGTTGTATTTAATTTTAATTAAGTTCATATTTATTGTACCTATACCTACCTATTTATTTGAATTTATATAATTTTGATCTATGGTTTGTTCTTAATAATTTTAATTTTTTTTATACATCACTCTTGATAATGACCTGAATATTGAAAGTCGAAAGTACTCGAGATTCAAAATATTATTGTGAAAATAAAACAACGTTTAATAAAAAATAACTTGATTTTAAACAAAAAATATTTATTGATAATTACCCAATGACATCTTTTCAAATCACAAGGGGCCCAACGGGACTCGAACCGTTTTTTTTTTTTAAGAAATCCTGTGCGGGAGACTCCCTAGATTCTAAAGACTCTAGAGGTCTATGACACTTGTTTTAGTGCCGCAGAGGTGTACGAGCTTGGTCGTCGCTACAAAGCGCCAATACTCAAGCAAGACCCAGTTGCTGTAAGGCTGGATGGACCTTTGGTGACCGGTCATTGGTAAAGGTCTATGAATTTTTCAACCCAGCGAAGAGCAAATATGAAAATATAAATGGTATCTATATTTTTTGTGCTCCGCCGGGTTTCGAACCCAAAACTTTCCCATTCAGAGTCCGCAGTGTTACCACTGAGCTACGGACCGGTGTTGTTTCATAAACGCTAATTCGAGTGCCACCGCCATGTCCGCTCGGCCGTAGCGTCGACTTGATGGTTCTATATAACTCAAAGGATTAATTTAATACAAATTTCCATTTATGCAACCTCGAAGCAGGGAGCGTCCAATTAAAATTATTTACATAGATTGGCAATTAAGTTTGCAGAACTAGATAAATCTAGAAATTTATTACACGGGAGCGTGCATCCCATCGAGGCAAATATGTACGACCACATTCCACCGTAAATATTTTAGCCAAAAAGGAAATATTTTAATATTAATAAGCTGTACCCTTAGTGCGAGTGCAAAACTTGAGCAATGTAAAGTTTACGGCAATTATTAAAGAGTGATTTCCCCCAAAATCTGCCGTTTTTGTTTGTTTGAACTTGATTTTCTTCATCACTGTAACTTTTTTTACTAAGACCACAAAGTGCAAGAAACAAAAACGGCAGATTTTGGGAGAAATCACGCTTTAAAATTTTCCGTAAACTTTACTTTTCTCAAGTTTTGCAACTCGTACTAAGGGTACTGTATTAATTCCTTGACTTATAGGTTGATATGAGGCTGACCACCCGTACTGTAAAAAATGGTTCACTTTGCTAATGTCACCCCTGTTTTAGGGAAGGTCAGCAAGAGTTGCAGGACTTATGCTCATTTGAGATTGGGTTTTTATATTGTAAGTCCACATGCGGCATGTGTTTGTAGTTAATAAGTATTAATCCTTGAATTATTTTGTTTTCTTTGTTATTCTTTGTAATTACCTTGTCATAAAATTATGTAATTGGACTATATTATTATTATTATTTATTAAAGGACTATCATGTCCGTTAATAAATAAAATTAAAATAAAATAAAAAATAAAAAGTGTTAGCGCGAACTTATACATGTCTGCTTGTGGGAATGCGTTAAATATTAATCTTAAATGTTTTATATCTTTGCAGCTTAGATTTAGATTTAAATTTGTAAATGAATGACTGAAATGGACTCAACACAATATTTAAAAAAAAAAATCCCAGCGGGCAAACGTCACAGGGACCTAAGTCTTCTAAGCAACCAATATAAAGGTCAATTTGTAAGCCGACCTCATCCTTTTGTTTAATTTACAAATAAAAAAACGACTTGTGAAGAGGAATACAATTCACCAACCTATTTTATGGCCAGAAATATGTATTAGGTAACAGTTTTAATTTATAATTCATTATTTAATATTTTTAATAAATTAATTAATAAATACCCAACGACATCTGTTGAATCATTACAAATATATTTTGTAGGTAAGTATGCTTCTTTTTAATTTTTAATCTTGGTTGATAAATGGAAAAAACAAGGTATTTTATTTAATGAATTATATTTATAAAATTGGAAAAAAAAAATAAAAATTAAATTAATGAACTAATATTTATAAAATAACACAAAATCCATAAATACATTTTTTGGGCCAGGAATTTTCCCAAACAAAAAGAACATTCTAATTTAGAAAAATATGTACAATAACGGAAAGGTAATTCTTTATTTTATTAAAATATATTTTAATGTCTATTAAATAAAATTGAATAATAAATCTGTGCCTCTAGCTACTGCCTCTAGCAACTAGACTAAAGACCGGTCTTATTGATTATTGAAAAGCACCTTCAAAAAAATATTTAAAATATAATTTAAAAAAGGTAAAATCATACAAAGGGTTATTAATTATCTGATAAATGTTCCAATTGATTGACGTTTCGATGACATCTGCGTGCGGCATCTTTAGAGGCTCAATTACGACTAATAATTAACTTGCACTCTACATACCGCTAATATCTTATGTGCTGAGGATGACTTCCTTAACTTATAGGTTGGTATGCGGCATGTTTAAGCGCGAACTTAAACATGTCTTTTTTGTGAAAATGTATGTTATGTGAATCTCTAATGTTACTTATATTTTGCGACTTAGATTAGATTAGATAATATGTCAAAAACAGCTGTCGTTGAAACGTTTTACTTATACAAAAATGTGAATCACCAAAAATCTTTTAAGAAGATTTTTTATTTTAAAAATTAACCTGCCTGCAGCATTTACATAAAAAAACATTATGATCGACGATCTTCGATAGAAGTGGCAGATAAAATGATTAAGAAGAAAATAAAATGGTAGAGAACTGAAAAAAATATTTTCAAATCATAGGTGCTACATAAAAAGTTGGAACATGAATAATGGTGGCACCTAATCGACCATGGACCAGTGGAGCGATTCTCATGAAACTCTTAGTCCCTGGATCAAACTCTAGGACTTCAGCAAGCAATTGACGATTGACATTCTCTCCTCCACAGATCAAGATCTTGTCTCCAAAAGTGCAACCAGATAGACTGGCTCTAGGGCTTGGAAGGTCAGCGTATATAGTCCATATTTTGGTCTCTGGATCATATTGCTCTATCGACGTCAAGTAGCAAAAGCTTCCTGCGCCACCAATTGCATACAAGAATTCCCCGACTGCTGCTAAAAAGAAACATTTCCTTGCATGGTTCATCGAAGTAGTCATGCTCCAAATCTGTGTGATCAAACAGAGCTCTTCAACTTTATCAGTTGGAACCATTTTATAATTGTTGTTTGTTGTCCCACCAGCCACGTACAGCTTTTTCTTCAAGACGGCAATCCCAAAAGACGCTCGCGCTGTCTTTAATTGTCCATGCTGCGTCCAAGTTCTGTCATATTCGTCCCATCTTTGAACAGCGGTAGATAATGTACCATGATTCTTGAACCCCCCGATGCAGTAGACTGTCGGAAGGTTATCTTTGTGTGTGGCTAAAACAGCCGATGAGCAGAATCTAGGTACACCCATTCCTTTCAAGCGAGCAACGCCTCTTGAATCTAGGTTGAACATAAAAGTGCTATCACTCACTTTGCCCTTCATGTAACCTCCGATGATAAGTATCTTCTTTTCGAAAAGGTCATTTCTGTAAATCACAGCACTGAAACAATGATTTCCAGCCAGTTCTTCTGTTAGATCAATCAGTTCTACCCACGTTTGACCATCGAAAAGTTCCACAACACCGGCTGTATCTTTGTCTTGACTACCCAAAGCTAGGAAATTGGTTGGGCGATATGCTCTTGGGACACCTTTGTAATGTTTCAACAAATCTGCCATGCACATTGGATATAGACGGTCAGCAAATGCTTGCATGATGAACAAAGAATGCTTTATGACTTCTGAAAAGTTCTTTAGAATACTCACCAAAGCACAATTTGATACAAGTGATAGTTTGATTTTTTCCAGCAACACTTTGGCGTAGACTTCTCTTTCGACATAGTCATGGCTCAACCATGCTTCTAATCGATCATACACAAAATCTTCATTAGGCACAATCAATTTCTCTGATCCGAGGAATTTATAAAAAGTTTTGCTCTTCAAATTGAGAAAACTTGGAGTGTGAGAGACAACCGTGAAATGGTTACATATGAAATCATTGCTGCTGTTTAACAAAGCTATGAAATTCTCATTCTCAGCAACGGTTGCGATCTCCAGACAGTTGGAGACATTCATGATCTGCTGCATGAAGTTGCAGCAAGCATCCACAACTTCCGACACCAGAATTTGATTCCCTGTCTTCAAAAGTATGTTGACATTGTCCTTTCTGATTTCCAGATGTGCCGTGTAGAAATAATGGATCAAAACTTTCAAAGCATCTCCATCGATGTGATTAATTTGGTACTCTGTTTTGTTGATTGAAAACATTGATGAAAAGAAATCACTTGCTGATGCCAGCACCAATTTATGGCCTGATATTCTTCGTCCATCTGAAGTCAAAAGCACTACATCACAATACTGACCAGCCTCCAGAAACTGTTGCATCTTTTTCATCTGGCAATTGTTCAATTGAGGGTTGTAATATTTGTAGATATCGTCCAAGATTATGGGTTCAGATAGGAGTTGTTCAAGGATTTCAAATGACGAAGCTTTTTGTATTGATTGGTCTTCAGAAGAGGAAGGTCCTGGTTCTTGGTCCATTTTGGTTTTCAAGGTTATTTATTTGAGGTAGGTAGGTTGTCTTATTTAACAATATCTATTGTTTTAATACAACTTCAAAGACCTTTATTCTTCAAAGACCGATGATAGTTTTTTTTTACTTTAAATTCACAAACTTTCAAAATAATTTGCTTTGTTTTAATAGTGTTAATTTTAAAATGAAATTATGAATATTTTTTTCCAATCGTAAATGACATGACTTGTCGATTGATTTCAAAAGTCTTCTTCTTTTAATTGGGAAATTCCAGTTGCTAACGGCGAAGTTAAAAATGGTTCAGACAAAAGGTATTATTAGACGGTAAAAATAAACTTGTATTTTTGGATCCGATTGAGTATATACCTAAATAAGATATTTTGTTGATAATTAAAAAAAAAACGAAGATATATTTACGTATATTTTATTTGTTGATGGGGTAAATTTATTAATTTTATTTTATTAATTCAACAAGGTAGAGAGTGCAAGAAGTACTGCAAGGTACAAAATATCAAACATTTAAGTCTATACACACACATATAATATTATATAGCAAGTAGAGAATCGGATATCCAGAGTCATAATAAAAGGAGGGCTTGTATAAAAAAGGTTATGACTCTGGATGATATGAAAGAAGTATGTAAGGACAGGAAGAAGTGGCGGCTAATCTGCAATGTTGATTTGTAATGTTGGCTCATTCATTTATGTTACATTTTTTGTATAGGAAAGGATGGAATTTTTTTGTACAGATTACTTTTAAAGGTTTTGATGTTTTTTATATACTTAAATGTTATTTATTATTTGTATTCCTTGACCTATAGGTTGGTATGAGGCTGACCACCCATACTGTAAAAAATGGTTAACTTTGCAAATGTCACCCCTGTGTCAGGGAAGATTGGCAAAAGTTGTAGGGCTTATGTTCATTTGAGGTTTGGATTTTATACGCATTCAGCATTTGTAAGCGCGAACTACACGAGTTTGTTTGTGGGCATGCATTTGAGAACCTTAAATGTTAATATATCTCTGCAACTTAGATTATAGATTATAGAAATACGCCTAGATACACAATCACATAAACATAAACTTATACATTTGTAATAATACGTATTTTTTAAATAAATGTAAAGAACACGCAGAAAGAAGCTTGGTTACCAGAAACATAAATTCATTATTTTGTTGGCAAGTACATTTGTTTGTTCCTACATGCTTCACAACGTGAAGTTTTTTTAAAAATACCGGGTGCATCAGTAGGATCGGTACAAAAAATATTCTTGAAAATTTTTAAACAACAATATGGACAAATGTTTGATCCCAGTAAGGCTTAGATCAGACCTGTCCAACAAACGGCCCGCGACGACATCAATAGTTATTGCGCAATAAGTTCAATCATCTAAGCGCCGGCCGTAGAATTTTATTTTGTGAGATTTTTTTTTAATTGTGTGCTATCTCCCCCCCCCCCCTCCAAAGTTTTCGCGGGCGAATTTTTACCCACCTACGACCGATTATTTGTTTTATTGCCCATTTTATTTGGCCACACAAAAATTGAACTTGTGGAAATTATGTGCATATCCCCCCCCCGTCTATGCTTTTTTAGCCCGCCACGATTTAAAGTTGGACACCCCTGGTTGAGATGTATTTAGGAAAAGCTATTATAAATAATAATATTAGGTTATATTTATTAAAATTATTATTATTTATATAATAATTATATTGTTGCGTTTTTTTGATCAGAAGTTCCTTGACTTATAGGTTGGTGTGCGGCTGACCACCCATGCTGTAAAAATGGTTCACTTTGCCAATGTCACCCCTGTCTCAGGGAAGGACGGCAAGAGTTGCAGGGTGTATGTCCATTTAAGATTTGGTTTTTATGTTGTAGGTTCGCATGAGGCATGTGCAAGCGCGAACTTGTACGTGTCTGGTTGTGAGAATGCATGTAATGTGAATCTCCAATGTAACATATCTTTGCAACTTATATTAGATTAGATTAGATTAGTCCCCAAATTTCTAAAGCAACGGGATCATGTCTCTACCTACCAGATGGCAGATAGTCAACGAACAAAAGGGCACAAATGTACTGTAGGTAATGAAATGTACTCGTAATTTACTTTTGATAACTTTGTAAATTAACTTTGATATTAACTAAAATTGCATTTTAGTAAACTTAACTATACTTCAAAATACCGGGCCTTAGAGTTATTTGTAGTAGATTAAAAAAGGTCAGTTTTCTTGAGCCACCCAGTTTTCAGTTTACACACAAGCACTGTACACTGTACACGTCGTGATGTTTACCCGCCGACCTAACTCGATTACCTTAAGCAAATTAACAAACACAAAAGGAGCGAGAAGAACCGCGGCTGATGGAACTCTGTGCCTGATTTGATTACAAACAACAAACATTGTTCATAAGACCAACACAATTTCGTTTGCAAACACAAAAAGAAAGCTTTACCGCCATTAAGTGTATTTATGCTGAACAGATTTGAAGATGTTCAGATAGGCGGTACACTAAGTTGGCGCATTTAAATGAGAAGGAAAAATGTGTTGTCATACGGACGGGTTGTTAGGGAAAAGGTACACAAATATTTTTTTAATATGATGATGATAAGGATGTAGAAACCATCTTTCCGGGCTTGTTGACCATAGTCCAATAATTCTTTTGTAGGCATATGACTGACTTCTTCAGGGCTTTTACTTAGAGTAGTGTCTGTTAGAGTTTGACAAACTAATGATGCCTGGGGTGAAAGTCTCATCCCCACAGTCATTCTTTCCTACCGAATTTTGGTAATATTTGTATGAAGACCAATCAGCTGTTCACTTGCGGCCATCTTGGAATGACAGGTCTTCATACAAATGCATCATTAGTTTGTCAAAGCGTAAGCTCAACGGGGGACTAAAATGTCTAAGAATAGCACCGTGTGTTTATTCTGTGACGATTTACAGGTTCCATTTAATAACAATTTAATTAATTATTTCACACAATTTATTTGATTAAGAATCCGTTCACATTTGGTTCGACTACAGAGTGGCTTTTTAACTGTTCAGCTCAACGGCTCTGATACGAGCCTGCGCTACAGACGGCTTTAGCCCTTTTTGTAGTATGACCTTGACTTATAGGTTGGTATGAGGCTGACCACCCATACTGTAAACAATGGTTCACTTTGCCTCCCTGTTTCAGGGAAGGTCGGCAAGAGTTGCAGGGCTTATGTTAATTTGAGATTGGGTTTTTATATTGTAGGTCCACATGCGGCATGTGTGAGCGCGAAATTATGCGTGTCTGCTTGTGGGAATGCATCTAATATTTGATAATGAGTCCCTTAAAAGCAAACCACTGTCCATCACACTCAAATTACGGGAAATCAAACAATTTTGAATAACAGCTCAGTTAATTATATTCTTAAAAACATGAAAGGTTTATAAAATTGTTAATGGATATACCATACTGTGTATATATGTATTTTTTGCATTAAAGTAATCTAAATGACTAAATTAGATGATTTTGTGATTCAAAAGTCATTTGTGTATTTTTATCGACAGTGGCGTGTTTGCTTTTAAGGGACTCAAATGATACATATCTGTGCAACTTAGATTTAGATTTTAGACATAAGGACGATTCTCGAAACATTGTGAACTGGAACATGTGATATATTGCCGGAATATTCGAGCAAACACACTCATACAAGTTAAGAAAACACACAATCACACATTCATAACTAATCTAATCTAAATTGCAAAGATATGTTACATTGGAGATTCACATTATATGCATTCTCACAACGAGACACATTCAAGTTCGCGCTTGCACATGCCTCATGTGAACCTACAACATAAAAACCAAATCTCAAATGGACATACACCCTGCAACTCTTACCGTCCTTCTGACATTGGCAAAGTGAACCATTTTTACAGCATGGGTGGTCAGCCGACTACCAACCTATAAGTCAAGGAACATACACGACAAATTACATTTTATACATCACTAAACCTATGGACAACAAACAGAAAACAAATTCTAATGTAATAAGCCCTAGCCGCCAACATTACAGATCAACCGCCATTTATTTCTGTCTTTACATACTTCTTTCATTTCCTCCAGAGTCATAACGCAAACGCAACAAAGCTACACATATAGTGTAACTTCTTGCCGCGTTATCCCCGAAGGGGTCGCATGTGGCGAGTTGAACCTACTTATTTTTACAGGTAAGGGGGCCGGCCTTACGCCAACCACTTCAGTTGAAGTGGGGGTTTCCCAGCTCCTTAGGGGGCTGGTACTCATTTCTTGTGAAGGCTGAGTAAACCTTGCCGGTATTTTTATTATGGAGTTTGAAATAAACACCGAAATAGGAAACCATTTCTGACACCCTCCTCGGTGGGATTCGAACCCGAGCTCACGGGGTAGAATGCAAGCACTCTACCAACTGAGCCATCGACCGGACTAGATAACAATACAAAGAAAATTTGAAAGTGAATGTTAAAAAAGGAAAAGTATGAAAAATGTGATGAATATGGTACTAGGGTTAAATTACCGGCACTCGCACCGACAGCACAAAAACCCATTCTATTTTTCATACCGTTCATAACATGTATCGCGAGGTTGTGAGACGTTTTTTTTGTAACGTTGTGGGTCGTGTTGCGCTCGATTCTTGCATAATTAATGTGCCGGGCCTGAAAAGCAACATAATTGTATCTTTGTTTTTGTTTGACAACACAAAAAGGGTCCTTTTTTGCATATTTAATTTTGAAGCTACATTCCCTCCATTTTAATCTTAATCACCTCTACAGACTAACGCATAACACTCTACATTATTGCATTTCATTTTTTAATGCGGGCCATGTAGTCGCACTTGCAGCATTTATGCCTATCTATAAATCTAAATCCAAATCTAAGCTGCAAAGATATGTATTATTTGAGATTCATATTAAATGCATTCCCACAAGCAGACACGCATAATTTCGCGCTTACACATGCCGCATGTGGACCTACAATATAAAAAACCCAATCTCAAATGAACATAAGCCCTCCAACTCTTGTCGAACTTCCCTGAAGCAGGGGTGACATTGGCAAAGTGAACCATTTTTTACAGTATGGGTTGTCAGCCGCATACCAACCTATCAGTCAAGGAATACAAGCAATTAATACATTCAAATATATAAAACAAATAAACTCTAAACAATTAAACAGTAATAAAATAATAAATATAAATAATAATAATATTAGGATGATTTATATGGTGAGCGCTGTTTTTGTGTGTATCACACCTCAAGTGCATTCTGCGACCTTGGTCGTCGCTGTATAAAGCGCCAATTCTCAAGCAAGATCCAGTTGTTGTAAGGTTGGATAGACCTTTCAGTGACCGGTCTTTGGTAAAGTGTATGAATTTTTCAACCCAGCGAAGAGCACATTTGAAAATATAAATGGTATATTTTGTGTTCCGCCGGGATTCGAATCCACATCCTTCCATTTATGAGTCCGAAGTGTTGCCACTGGACTACGGACTGGTCCAAGAAATGCCAACAACACGCGGTGTACCTAGCGGTCACCCATCCAAGTAGCATCCGCGCCCAATGTTGCTTAACTTCGGTGATATGATGAGAACCGGGGCTTTCGACATGGTATCGTCGTTGTAATAATTTATAATCTAAGTTGAAAAGATATACTACATTTAATATTTATATTGTTGTACAATTGGAGTAGGCACCTACGAGCGTCTGTACATGCATACATATTGTGTAGAACAATCTGGCTCTAGTGTGATGGTGGTAGTGCTACGAAATATGAATTCGAAGGGCCTATGTACGCCTATACAGGTACAATAGTGTATGTAGAACAGTCCAGTATAATCCATCATGGTAGTGAAACAGCTGTCAGTATAATCTAGATTCTGGAACATGCAATTTATGGTATCTTTTGTACCTATATACACGGACTGCAATGGTGCACAGTTGATAAGTCGCTTCAAGCATTTTGCCGTGAAGACCAATATACGCAGAGATTATCAATTACTGTATATCGTGAACCAATTCGTGTAAAATAAATAATTGCAGTTTAATTAAAAGAGAGAGCAACTTAAATCGTAATAATATGAAATGCATTCCCATTAGCAGACACATGTAAGTTCTCGTTTAAACATGCCGAATGTGAATCTACAACATAAAACGCAATCTCAAATGAACATAAGCTCTGCAAATCTTGCCGATCTTTCCTGAAACAGAGATTTATCACTCATTATTTACCACCGTGGGATAGCTCCTGAGTGCTATCACGCAAGACTGTTGAATGACAAGTGTGTGTCTGTAGGGGACTCAGCTTTTCAACAGAAAATCATTGTTAATTTAGTGAAAGAGGAAAAAAGGACAAAACAATTTAAATATTTATAAGGTGGGGATGGTCGGTCTCGCGACGGACCTTTGTCTTGCTGAAACACAATCTAAAGATTAACCCGAATTACGTTTCAAAACCTTCTTTGTTCGCAAATGGAGTCTAATTTTATTTGTCTTGAATTAACTCAAAGAAATAAAGCTTAAAATTAACATAACATTTTTTGCTTGCCCTATCTATGATTGAAAGTGAAATTAGTAAAGTTCATACTGTTGAAATGGACTTTCTAAGAAGTATGATTGGGAAAAAACGGAGTGACAGGGTGAGGAATGATTTTGTAAGAAAAGAATGTGGTGCAAAAGAAAGTGTGAAAGTGAAGATTAAAAGAAGTTTGTTAAGATGGTTTGGGCATATGGAGAGAATGAATGAGGAAAGACTGACGAAGAAAGTATATGTTGGTAGAATAGATGGATGTCGTGGTAGAGGAAGACCGAGAAAGGTATGGATGGACCAAATATCCGAAATTGCGAATGAATGGAATATCCAGAGTCATAATAAAAGAAGAGCTTGTATGAAGAAGGTTATGACTCTGGAAGAAATGAAAGAAGTATGCAAGGATAGAAAGAAATGGCGGTTGATCTGTGATGTTGGCGGCTAGGGTTTGTTAAAGTGAAATTGGTTTTTATGATTTAGTTTTTTTATGTACATGTATATATTGTTATTAATTGATTTAAAAAATGTAATTTGTCATGTATGTTCCTTGACTTATAGGTTGTTATGCGGCTGACCACCCATAATATAAAAAATTGGTTCACTTTGCCAATGTCACCCCTGTTTCAGGGAAGGACGGCAAGAGTTGCAGGGCTTATGTTCATTTGAGATTGGGTTTTTATATTGTAGGTCCACATGCGGCATGTGTTAGCGCGAAATTATACATGTCTGCTTGTGGGAATGCATTTAATATAAATCTTAAATGATATATATCTTTGCAGCTTAGATTAGATTAGATTAGATTAGATCTATAATCTATGGGAAATCTATTCCCGCACGATTTTTGTGGGATTGGTTTTACAGGATTACATATGCAGGAACAATAAATTTAAAAAAAACAAAATCACGGGACGAACGTGACGTATGTAAACAACATGATATCGTGAATAACGTGACATACGTGGCCAACGTGACATACGTGGCCAACGTGGCATACGTGACGGACGTACGTAAAATACGCGATGCATGTGACATACGTGACGAACGTGACATACGTGACGAACGTGATATACGTTACTGACCTGACATACGTGAAGAAATTGACATATTCAACAAATATGTCATACGTGATAAACGAGACAACCGTCCGCGACATTTATGACGAACATGATATACTTGGCTTAGGTGACATACGTGAAAAACTTGACATACGCAATTAATATGACATACGTGATGACTTGACGAAGCAAACGTGAACGAGCGTGCGTGAACTTGTACGTTTTTTCTTGTGAATAACTTACAACCGTAAAAAAAATATTTTTAAAAATATTGTAATCTTGATTTATGTATCCTACTTCAAAAACTGTTTTGGTTTTGTAGAACATTGATTTACATGCAAAAAAACACGTCTGAAAATTTCTGAAAATTTTTGGCAAATCATCCTGAAAAATATATTTTGCCGCTAAAAGCGCCCAGTCAGCATTGAAATCTGTGCTCTGGCTGATTTTATTTTCCAACCTACCTCATTTGAATATTTCGGCGCCAGATTTTCATTTGTTTTTGTTCTTTTTTTTTGTTCTGGCAATCCAGACTGAGGAAAAACTAGAGCGAGACGAAGAATGTATAAGTTAATTCCATATAGGCAGTCCGTTAGTAGTTTAGTATAGTTATCTTCCTAAATCATGGGCATCTTTTAAAGGCAGTTCCTTGTGCCATCTAGCTATCTGTCTCTGTTGGTTACCAACAGAGACAGATAGCTAGATGTATTGAACTGCAAATAAGACGAAACATCCACGAGCCACTTCAAATCCTGGAAGCATGAAGTACTTGCACGACCTTTTGTTCGTCTCCCCAAGATTTCCCTTCAAATATGTTACTAAGAAAGATGTAATGTCTAATCGAGTGTTCATTAGGTTTGTTTTCCCTTTTCAAAATGTGACTTAAAAGCTCTTTTCTGTTTTCTACTTCCTGCATATTTTCGTTGGACTTGATTTCAACCCATGATGTCTTTGAGATATACAACATTAATTAAGGGGGACTTAATAGAAAAGGAAAAAAATATCGTTCAATAGCTGTTTGATACAGAACTGTCTAGTGAGTGTTAGTAATTTATAGAAGTATCCAGTTAGTTGGTTTGTTTGCGTGTTGAGGATTCTAGCGCATCCAAGAGGTATATACTAGATCCTTGTATTGCAAGTATCTCAAAGGGCGAGGATTTCTTGAAGAATAAGTCTGACAGATACAAGACAACGATATAAGCACTAAATGAGACAACATTGCAAATTACAAATAAAATGATTGCATCTATAGTTTCCGGCCAATAGCTTCGCAAATAGAACGCTTGCGTACTATGCTAGAGGGGTAAATCAACAGGTCAGTCAGCAATGATTTCTCGTTTCGATATTTCTTTCAAACCCAAAATAAAATACTCGGCCTTCACCAGAAACGAGATCCAGCACCATGGATTAAGTTGACGTGAGGCCGACCCTCGAACTGTGAAAATAAATAGGTTGCACTTGCCTCATGCGATCCCTCTGCAAACAACGCTGCAAGGACTACACGTGTAGCTTAGTTGCTTTGCAGATTTTTTACCGAAACAAGTCAAGAACTTATAAAACGCTACAATTATATATCATAGTTTTTTTTTTATTGATTTAAAAAATCACTGTCTTCGTGAGAGCGAGGTATTATAGAAAAAAAAAGACGAGGACAGCACGGTTGTTGAATTATTTAAAACGTTAAAACGAGGCGGTGGAAAAACATAAAAACGCGCGCAAAGTGACAGGCGAGAGAGGAGGCCGCCATTTTAAAACTTCTCCACCCCAAGTATTATACTTTCCGTTTTAACTTAACGAGAACGTTTGCTAAAAAAATATTTATACTAAAATACTTTTTCATAAGCTTTTTGTTGTTGTTTGTTCTTCATCTTATTCCTCATGTTGAGGATTGTGAGCATTCAGGTATAATTTAAGCAGAATGAATGTGTAAAAGGCTAATGCAAGTTGAAAGAGGATGTGAAAGTAAAGGAGCAAAAGAATGTGATGAGATGGTTTGGACATGTCGTGAGAATGGATGATGAAAGATTTACAAAATACCAATATAATTTTCAGAGGAAATGTGGAAGCGTAAATAAGAAAGGAAAGACCGAGAATATTATAGCTGAACTCCTCCCTGCACACGATTTCGGCCTACATTTATATACGTTCATATGGACGTTTCTCGACTGTTCTTGATTTCTCGAGCACAGTGGATGATTCCAGGGCGTTGTTCTACCAGCGTGATTAGAATCACGTATGCACTAATACTACCATACGCAACTCGCAACTAAGCTACACATATAGTGTAACTTCTTGCCTGCGTTATCCCCGAAGGAGTTGCATGTGGTGATTTGGAACCTTTTTATTTTTACGGGTAAGGGTGCCGCCCTCACACCAACCGCTTTCAGTTGAAGTGGGGGTTTTCCAGCTCCCGGGGTGGCTGGTTCTCATTTCTTGTGAAGGCTGAGTAAACCTTGAAATCGAACCCCTGCTCTCGGCATGGAATGCAAGCATTTTACCAACTGAGCTATCGACCTTTTTAGAAGCTTGGTCGTCGTCACTACAAAGTGCCAATTCTCAAGCAAGATCCAGTTGCTGTAAGGCTAGATGGACCTTTGATGGCCGGTCATTGGTAAAGGTTTATGATTTTTTCAACCCAGCGAAGAACAAATTTGTTAATATAAATGCTGTATTTTTTTTGATGCGCCGGGATTCGAACCCACAACCTTCCTTTCAGAGTCCCGAAGTGTTACCATTGAACTACGGACCGGTCGCTAGTACTAACAATATTTTAGTCTAGTTTAGACATGGTACTTTTGACAATGGCCATACATCATTTGATCTCTACTTCCCAAGTTCCTTCATTGCTAACTCAACATCCATCCAGGATTGTGCGCTATTTCAGATTCCATACATTTTCAGTTAATCGCCCTAGCTGAGTTTCTCAGTGAAATGTTTTATACTAGAAGTTCTGGGCATCTTCTCGCCCTGGCACTTCCAGTTTGTTGATGTTGGCAACTGACCTGTGAATAAATAAACACTCTTAAATATGTAAATCTCTGAGAAACTGTAGCTGTACCTATATGAATCATTTTTTGAGTTTTTTTTCACTCTTGGGCTGTTGTTCTAACTTGTCAATCGTCCCTTTAGTGCTTGTTTGTCTTATGTCCATCAGGGTTAATCAATAATATCTATAAATTATAGCTGTGAAACCCCCACTTCAATTGAAGTGGTTGGCGTATTTAGGAGTTACAGCAACTGGGTATTGGCGCTTTGTATTAACAACACCTCTGTGGCACTACAACAAGTGTCATAGACCCCTAGAGTCTCTGAAATTTGGGAGTCTCCCGCACAGGATTTCTTAAGAAAGAAACTAGGCGTGTAGATCACTTGTTTTTTTTTGCGTGGTGTCTCCCACATAAAAATATTCTTTTGTTTTTAGCGGGTTCTATTTAATCTAAACTGTATTTTACACAATTTATTTCCTCACTTTCGGTTCCGACAAAATTTTACATTTGAACAGAGCGATGATTGATATATGTCTGCTCTACAGGGGATTTTGGTTCTCAATTTATACAAATCATTAAGATAATTTTCGAAATATGAAGAATCCCTTAATATTAATTATAATATTAGGATGATTTATTTGGTGTGCGCTGTTTTTGTGTGTATCACACCTCAAGAGCCCTCTGCGAGCTTGGTCGTCGCTGTAGAAAACGCCAATTCTCAAGCAAGACCCAGTTGTTGTAAGGTTGGATGGACCTTTCAGTGACTGGCCTTTGGTAAAGGTTTATAAATTTTTAAACTCAGCGAAGAGCACATTCGAAATATAATTGGTATATTTTTTGTGCTCCGCCGGGATCCGAATCCACAACATTCCATTTACGAGTCCGAAGTGTTGCCACTGGACTACGGACCGGTCCAAGATGCCAACGACACGCGGTGTACCTGAGCGGTAACCCATCCAAGTACTATCCGCGCCCAATGTTGCTTAACTTCGGTGATCTATGGGAACCGGTGCTTTCAACATGGCAACGTCGTTGAAATTTTTTTTTTATAAAACCAACACAGACAAACCAAACACAACTGCTGATATCTTGCATATTCCTAGCAATATATTGTATATCTTTGAATAGATGTGTGTCCATACAAAAAAGATAATGTTTGAGAAAAATCCAAAGACACGAAAAGAAAATCCTTCTGCCACGATATCTGTCACGCGTGAGCAGAAGTAATTATTTCTCTGCGATCCCCAAATATCACATCTCAAATGAAAGATAAACACCAGAGGTTGACTTGTGACCTTTACAGACAACCACTTGACATTCAGCATTCAACATACTTGCACGCTTACATCGGGCACCGAAGAAAATGTACCCAAGATGCATGAATAATGAATTAAAGGAATATTAGGAGGATTTATTTGGTGAGCGCTGTTTTTGTTTTTAAATAGATTTGAATCCAATGCATCAACCTATTCTGCCTGGCCAGAAACAGGTATTAATATTATCAATTAATAATTAATTATTGTATATTTTAATGAATTATAAATAAAAAATTACCCAATGACATCTGTTTAACCTGGATCAAAGTTATGGTCAAATGACCCAAGCGGGGATCGAACAGCGTTATTCTATTCCAAACACGCTAGAAATATCAGCCACATGACGCCCTCGGCCATAACACCGTTTTTGTGTGAATCACACCTCAAGAGCCCTCTGCAAGCTTGGTCGTCGCTATTGAAAGCACCTATTCTCAAGCAAGACCCAGTTGCTTAAAGGTTGGATGTACCTTTGGTGACCGCTCTTTGGTAAAAGATGGATTAATTTTTCAACCCAGCGAAGAGCGTATTGAAAATATAAATGGTATTTTATTGTGCTCCGCCGGGATTCTAACCCACAACCTTCCATTTACGAGTCTGAAGCGTTACCACTAGACTACGTACCGGTAAATGGATATGAATATATGAATGAGTACCAAAATATTCAACGATGTACGCAGTTTATTTAAAATTTCCAAGACAAATCTATCATATAAAATGCATTCTCATAAGAGAGCACGTATAAATGCTGCATGTAGACCTACGTAAAAGCCTTAGCCGCCAACATTGCAGATAAGCCGCCAGTTTTTTCATCGACGAAGCAAAAAAAATGGTAGTTTCTGATACATAGCCACAAAGGAACCCACATTAAAAATTGTATAAAACATAATCACGCAGAAAAGTTGAATGCCACACGATAGTCTATAGTGATATTGTAGGTAAGTGTCATATTTTTTCGTCCCGTTGCCTGCCTGTCATTCTTGTCACGCCTCTGTCATCTGAGATCTGTATCCCTTTCTCCGGTTATCCTTCTTCCAGCGCTTTTATCCTTTCGCTTCTTAAAAAGAAATACTCTTTCATCTAAATAATAGATAAATATAAAACAGAAAATTATTCAGTAAAAAAATAATTTGGGCGTTGAGACAATCTACAATCTAAGTTACAATGATAATATTATGATAGATCAAAATAAAATATTCTTTGTTAAAATTCACATGAGTTTTTATTTTTTAAACACTACCGGTTTCGGGAGATCTTCAGGTATTTTAATCTATTAAAATGAACATTCACGAAGTAACTGCTAAAAACCTAGATAATATAATAATATAATGATTTTATCGGGTTCTAATTTAATCTAAGTTGCAAAGATATGTAACATTGGGGATTCGTCAACGACGTTACCATGTTGACAGCACCGGTTCCCATAGATCACCGAAGTTAAGCAACATTGGGCGCGGATAATACTTGGATGGGTAATACTCAGGTACACCGCGTGTCGTTGGCATCTTGGACCGGTCCGTAGTCCAGTGGCAACACTTCGGACTCGTAAATGGAAGGTTGTGGATTCGGATCCCGGCGGAGCACAAAAAATATACCATTTATGTTTCGAATGTGCTCTTCGCTGAGTTGAAAAATTCATAAACCTTTACCAAATACCGGTCACTGAAAGGTCCATCCAACCTTACAACAACTGGGTCTTGCTTGAGAATTGGCGCTTTCTACAGCGACGACCAAGCTCGCAGAGGGCTCTTGAGGTGTGATACACACAAAAACAGCCACTCACCAAATAAATCATCCTAATATTATTATTATTTATTCACATTATATGCATTCTCACAAGTAGACTCTTATAAGTTCGCGCTTGCGCATGCAAAGTCGTTCATCAGAAATTCATGAAAAAATGTGTCTTTAATTTGAAGAAGCGTGAACTAATTTTCAGAAATAATTGTTGTTGCTCGTGATCGAAGATTGTTACGATTGTTCCGACACATTTTTTCTCCATCTTTTCTTCACGACTGTGTAACTGTTACTCCGCCACCATTCCACCAGGGGTGGCTAGAGCCTCTGCAGAGCTGCCTCGATTTTCCCTCTTCCTTAACATACCTCTTTCAATGCATTCATATCCATCACCTTTTTCATACATTTTCTTCTTATACGCTTACTTTCTATATTCCATTCTTTCACAATCTCCTCAATCTGATCTCTCCATAATTTTTTCGGTCATCCTCTTTCTCTGTATAAATACATATCGTCAGTCTATCATCATTCATTCTTTCCACATATCCAAACCATCTCATCACATTCTTTTGTACCGTAACTTTCACATCTTCTTTCAGCTTACTATCTGGGAATAATTCACAAATTAAAAATATTGTACATATGTGCTGCTTAGTTGCGTATAACAAAATTGTCCGAGCCTATATATGTATAATCCTCTACAACACAGATTAAAGCACCCCTAAGACTACTTCCATCTTTTATTCTCAAAACTGAAATAAATTTTCGCCGAGCATTACAATGCTGTGCATTTTCCCCGTTCCCGAAAGAACTAGTGGCAGTTCTATTTACCGGTAACAAAGCAGCACGTAGAGTTATTATTCACTTAGGACTTGATAAAACAAGTTTACAGGGGTGAGGGGGAGGGACTGTTCTGCAGGCACGTCTGCGGTCCGCGTACCACGACACGAAGCGGTGCGTGTTAACGCAAGTGTAGCCTAATGCTCACTGCACGAAAATAAATAACACGTTTTGTAAAAAATTGTAAAAAAAAAAATGTAGCCCTTTTTTTCTGACGCACATTTTCTATGTACTTGACAGATGGTGTATCCGTACCAACTAAAAGCTGAGATTTATATTTCAAGAGTCAAACATCGTGCTGGCAATGAAAACAAGAAGACATATACCACATGCGGAGAGCTCCAGCTTTAATTGCAACTTTCATCGTTTCACTAGGGGTGGCCGGTACCTCCGTAGATGCATCACCACTTTTTTCTGTCCTTGCATACCTCTTTCATCTCTGCGACATTCATTAATTTGCTCATAAACACTCCTCATCATTATTCTTACTGTGCAAATTCCATTATATTGCAATCTGCCTTATTTGGTCTGTCCATTTCTCTTATGGTTTTCTCTTTTTACGCTTTCGTCTGACATTTCCTCTGGACACTTTCTTCGTTAGTCGTTGATCATCCATTCTTTCAAGATGTCCAAACCATCTCATCGTGCTTTTTTTGTACTTTCATTCTCATCTTCTCTTTTATACCACTGTTTCTTGACTTATAGGTTGTTTGACCACTCATGCTGGAGAAGATGATTAACTTTAGGAAGACCCAGACTGGAACTGGGAGGTGGGAGGACAGAGTGAGAGGGAACGTAGTGCAGCTTCTCCAGGTGACAAGTTGGAAGTCGGCTGCTGAAGACAGGAGGATCTGGAGGTGAATGTCATAGGACGCCAAGGTTCAAGATGGTCTGTAGCGCCATCAGAAGAATAATTAAAAATAAATCCATTTTAACCATAGCAGTGTAGAACAAGCCGCGTGTTCGTGCTACCTGAAAAATTCGTTTTTTTCGTTCACCCAGGTGTCGGGAGCGTGTTTGGAATTTCAGCAAAGCAGCGCTTACAGTAAATTGTGAATGAGGCTGTGTACCCGGGCCCTGGTAGGAGAGGGCCCTTGCGTTAAGCAACCAACAGCGCGAGAAACAGTGATGAATCTGCAAAGTGTGAGGAGAGATCGCAATCGGCATTTATGTGGGAGAAAGGTGCGAGTTTATGTGCTCTTAAAATTACATTAAGAGAAAGAAAATGTGTTTTTTTTCTAGCGTAGCCCTTGTAGTCTATTTCTCTGTAGTTTTTATTTTGTTCCTTGACTTTTCGAAATAGCGCATGAATGGGATATCCAGAGTCATAATAACAGGAGAGCTTGATTGAAAAAGGTAATGACTCTGGATGAAGTGAAAGAAGTATGCAAGGATCGAAAGAAATAGCGGTTGATCTGTAATGCTGGTGGTTAAAGCTGAGGCTTTTAATAATTTATTTTTTTAAATATGTTTTATAGTTTTTTTAATTTTTTTACTGTTTAATTGTCTAGAGTCTAGACTCTAGACTCTAGAGTTTATTTGTTTTATATATTTGAATGTATTGATTGCTTGTATTCCTTGACTGATAGGTTGGTATGCGGCTGACCCCCCATATTGTAAAAAATGGTTCACTTTGACAATGTCACCCCTGCTTCAGGGAAGGTCGGCAAGAGTTGCGGGGCTTATGTTCATTTGAGATTGGGTTTTTTATATTGTAGGTCCACATGCGGCATGTGTAAGCGCGAAATTATGCGTGTCTGCTTGTGGGAATGCATTTAATATGAATCTCAAATGTGAAATGATACATATCTTTGCAGCTTAGATTTAGATGGTCCGTATGACTGGTGCGTAGTCTAGTGGAAACGCTTCGAACTCGTAAATGGAAGGTCTTGGGTTCAAATTCTGGCAGAGCACGAAAAATAAACAATTTATGTTTTTAAATATGCTCTTCTCTGAGTTGTAAAATTCATTGCCTGTACCAAAGACCAGTCACTAAAAGTCAAATTGGGTCTTGCTTTAGAGATAGCGATTTGTAGCGACGACCAATCGTAAAAATTCTGGTCGATGGCTCAGTTGGTAGAATGCTTACATTTCATGTTGAGAGTGTCAGAAATGATTTCCATGTGTGGCTAAGGCCCGGTATATTGAACTGTAGTAATATTTTAGTTAACTATTACTTAAACTTTTATTCAAAATACTCAATCTCGAGTTAACTAAAAGCGAACATTGCCGAAGTATGAAGCCACGCCCCCAAATCTTGGAAATAATTAAAATGCCATTCAAAAGCTTTAAAATAAACAACTACCTAATCATTAAAATCATATCCCTTACCTTCATTAAGCTAGAAAACGAGACAAAAATGTTCAGTTTGCAACAATTTTGATGTATCCTTACATTAAAAAAGAACAGCTGCTAGTTAGTGAAGCGACGCCATCTTGAAAATCGTAAGTTCAAGTTACTAAATATTTTTACTGGCGAAATTCGGTGAGTGAAATATTATGATGATTTAACTAAAATTGCATTTTAGTTAACTTTACGATACTTCAAAATACCGGGCCTTGGTAGCGTTTTTTTAGTAGCAGACGAGTTATTTTTCGCTGATTTTAGTGTCACATTTGTATGTGAGTTTCTCTCTTTCCATGGAGGTGAACATATATTCGCAGTAAGGCCTGCTTTTAATCCTCCGTTCTGCTACATGATTGATGCGCGAACCTGTCGCGCTGAGGTGGCAGATTCGCATCCACTTTTACAAACGGCAAAAAAAAAACACGCATGGATTTCTCCGAACTGAAATTGATTCCATTTGATTAATGGTTGTATTAGCCTGCTATTCGATCACACGAAAGGGCGACATTTTTCACAATTTTGCAAAAAAAAAATACTGTTGACGACATCCTATCTTTCTTTAAATCCCTTAGTTGAAGAAAATGTATGAAAAAGGTGATGGATATGAATGAATTGAAAGATGTATGCAATAATAATAATAATAATATTAGGATGATTTATTCGGTGGGCGCTATCACACCTCAAGAGCCCTCTGCGAGCTTGGTCGTCGCTGCAGAAAGCGCCAATTCTCAAGCAAGACCCAGTTGTTGTAAGGTTGGATGGACCTTTCAGTGACCGGTCTTTGGTAAAGGTTTATGAATTTTTCAACTCAGCGAAGAGCACATTCGAAATATAAATGGAATATTTTTTGTGCTCCGCCGGGATCCAAATCTACAACCTTCCATTTACGAGTCCGAAGTGTTGCCACTAGACTACGGACCGGTCCAAGATGCCAACGACACGCGGTGTACCTGACCGGTCACCCATCCAAGTACTGTCCGCGCCCAATGTTGCTTGGATGGAAAGAAATGGAGGCAGCTCTGCAGAGGCTCTGGCTACCCATAGTAAAATTACGATAGAATAAGATTTACAGTCACAGTTACAGCTTAAAAGTGTTTCTGTTATATGATACATATCTAAGTTGCTAATGTATTTGACATTTTAGATTCAAATTGAATGCATGACTCGAAAAAACCCTTAAACTTGCGTGCTTACACATGCCGCATGTGTAAGCACGCAATTGCAAATTGAAAACCAAACCTAAAAGAAACAAACATGTTGGACCGTTCCGTAGTCCGTAGTGGCAACACTTCGGACTCGTAAATGGAAGGTTGTGGATTCGGATCCCGGCGGAGCACAAAAATATACCATTTATATTTCGAATGTGCTCTTCGCTGGGTTAAAAAATTCATAAACCTTTACCAATGATCGGTCACCAAAAGGTCCATCCAGCCTTACAGCAACTGGATCTTGCTTGAGTATTGGCGCTTTGTAGCGACGACCAAGCTCGTACACCTCTGCGGCACTACAACAAGTGGCATAGACCACTAGAGTCTTTAGAATCTAGGGAGTCTCCCGCACAGGATTTCTTAAAAAAAAAAATAACAATAAAAAAATAAAAGCCCTACAACTTTTGCCGGCCTTCCCTGCAACAGGGGTAGACAAATTGAAGCATTTTTTATAGTATGAGTGGTCAGCCTCAGAGCAACCAAATAAGTCAAGGAATAAGGTTTTTCAACAAATACATATTTTGGAAAATCCTACAAGTGGGTGATATTGCTTACAAAAGAGTGACAAAATGTCGTTGCAAATAAATAAAAGATAAAATATAAATCGGCGGAATGGAAATATTTCGTACATGCTTTTTCCCCATTTTTCTGGCAAATGAAAAAAAAAACGACACGATCGGGGAAATGGGAAAAAGTGGTTCAAATATTTTCATGACAATAAAGCAAATGGCGACGATATGTCATCACCTTAGTGCTTTTTTGTCTTATGTCCATCAGAGGTTATTTTATATGAGCAATGTTTGTATGTGTACTGGACCAATGTGTCTTATGAATGCTGGATATTGATTTTAAAAATATAATATTTCAAACAACTCTCACGCTGAATGAGACTTTTAGGCTTACACGGCCGGCTGATGATGCTGGAGTGATGTTTTCCGGGATCTGTTGCCGTGGTCTTTAGGAGCTGGAGCTCCCGAACATTTCGCCCATATCTACGATGCACTTCTTCAGCGTGAAGTCTCTCTTCAACTCTCACGCTAGCGTGCTTAAAGTTTTTTTGCTTAGCTCAGATTGTGCAGAATGTGGTTCTTAAGACAATTTCATTTGAAGGTCATCTTTGAATCAAATGGTAGATAAGCCAAACAAGCATTGGGGGGACGATGTGTCAAACTGGAGGGTTGATATTGAAATAAGGGTGTTGAGAGTAAATGTATGGAAATTTATTTGTTTTGACACCATATCGTTTTTTTCAAAAAACGCGAAATCTGAAATTTGGATTTTTCTCGGCGGGAAAACGTCACAGATCTATGCGATTAGGTTCCTTATTGTCTCAGCACTCCTCCTCCCTTACTTCTTCTGCCTCCTACAAGTATTCTTTGTCTTGGATTGATGGATCGTCTTTTTTACATTGGAATGAGGCTGCGCACCTAGCTTTCTTTTAGCAAAAAAATAAAACAAAACATTGGCATGCTTTTTATCTAAGAACCTGGCCTTGTGACGTTACATTTTTTTTAAATTTGGGATTTATTAAAATTTTCATGAGCGGCTCAGCCAGACATGGGGAAGGAGCAATATTCCACAAATTTTGAGCAAAAAAAAAATGGCGTTTTTTTTTTGTGATCCGATCGACATCAAACTTTAAAGGAAGCATTTCAAGTATATTTTACACGTTTAGTGAGATTTTGTACAAATTGGTGGAGTGGCTTAGGAATTCATAGGAAACATACAAACATACATCAGTTTTCAGGGCCAATTTTCGCTGTTGTTTGAAATCCGATCGGCATCAAGCTTCGCATGAACTATTTTGATAATAGTTTACATGTTTAAAAAAAAAAAAAAACGATTGAGCGGCTTAGAAGTCTATAGTAGTACATACATAAATACCTCCATATTTTCAATAGTATGGTAAAATTAGATGTAGGTTGCTATGAAGCTGACCAACCGTACTGTAAAAAATGGTCCACTTTTCCAATGTCAGCACTGTTTCAGGGAAGGTTCATTTGAGATGTCTAAGCGCAAACTTATACGTGTCTGCTTATGGAAATGCATGTAATATAAATCTTAAATGTATAAAATATCTTTGCAACTTAGATTACAGATAGATGATTGAAATTGTATCAATGGAATTTACCTCATTTTAGAAAATTACCGTACTTTTCTTTCAAAAGATCTTCAAATAATCTTACGAATATATTAAAAAAAAGAAGCGACGATGGCTGAAGTACATATAGCATCTACAGTTATATCATATCCAGAGGAAAGCGACGTGTTTTACAATAATGAGTAAAAACACTCTCGCGTTTTCTTTCAGCGAATGCCAACGACGTTTAATAATATGGACGAAGGCTTTGCGTGCGTTTCGAATTTTATTTTTTTATTTTATATGCTTAAAAAATAAAAAGTGAATTGAAACTGTGTGTGTTTTTTACAAAAATAAATACAATGGACTTTCACAGTGTGAACCAACAAACCCTAACAAATAAAATGAATGCCAGTGTGGCTAATAAATTATGGTGGTATAAATCTAATCTAATCTAATCTAAGTTGCAAAATATATGTTACATTAAAGATTCACATTATATGCACTTTCACAAACAGACATGCACAAGTTCGCGCTTAAACATGCCGCATGTGGTCCTACAACATAAAAACCCGAATCTCACATGGACACACACCCTGCAACTCTTGCCGACCTTCCCTGAAACAGGGGTGACATTGGCAAAGTGAACCATTTTCTACAGAATGGGTGGTCAGCCGCATACCAACCTATAAGTCAAGGAACATACACAACGAATTTCATTTTTTAAATCAACAAATTATAATATGTATGGACATCAAAAACTAAAAATTAAGATATTCTTCGATCGACCGGTTCGTAACACTTCGGACTCGTGATTGGAAGGTAGTGGTTTCGAATCCCGGCGGAGCATGAGCAAAACATTTAATTTTTCAAAATTGCCCTCATTTGTCCACATGCGGCATGTGTAAGCGTGAATTTATACATGTTTGCTTATGCATGCCCATGCACTTAATATGAATCTTAAATGCAATATATCTTTGCTACTTAGATAATAGATAAACAGCATTGTATAGGTTCATGTGCGGCTGGCCACCATGCTATAGAAAATACGAGTAGTTCACTTTGACAATATCACCTCTGTTTCAGGGAAGGACGGCAAGAGTTGCAGGGTGTATGTCCATTTGAGTTTTCATGGTGGAGGTTCACATGCGGCATGTGCAACGGCGAACTTTTACGTGTCTGCTTGAGAAAATGCATATAATGTGATTCCCCAATGTTACATATATTTGCAACTTACATTAGTTTAGATCAAACAAACATTAAATGTTTTGTATTCAATAAGAAAATGAACCACAAGGTGTTTTTGTATCATTAGAAAACCAATTTCCCAAAAAACAGAATTATTTCAATTTAAATTTCAGCCATTTCAGCAAGTGACCGGTCCGTAGCTCAGTGCGGACTCTGAATGGGAAGGTTGTCGGTTCAAATCCCGGCGGAGCACAAAAAATATACCAGTTATATTTTCAAATTTGCTCTTCGCTGGGTTGAAAAATTCATAAACCTTTACCAATGACCGGTCACCAAAGGTCCATCCAGCCTTACAGCAACTGGGTCTTGCTTGAGTATTGGCGCTTTGTAGCGACGACCAAGCTCGTACACCTCTGTGGCACTACAACAAGTGTTATAGATCCCTAGAGTCTTTAGAATCTAGGGAGTCTCCCGCACAGGATTTCTTAAAAAAAAAAAAAATCTTAACAATCACGTTCTACACAATCTGAGCTAACGTAAAACACGATAATGTGAGAGTAGTTTTAAATATTTGAAAATAAATTTCCAGCATTCATAAGACACATTGCTCTAGTGCGCATGCAAACATTGCTCATGTGAAATTACCTCTGTTGAAGACAAGATAAAAAGCAGAAAGGGGACGAAATGGTATTTTGTTACTTCAACATCGTTTAGGATTACCTACCCAGATTTTTTTCTTAGCACTCCCCCCTTACTTCTTCTGCCCCCTACAAGTATTCTTCATCTCGGATTGATGGATCGTCGTTTTTACATTGGAATGAGGGGCTTTCTTCTGCAAACACCCTTGGGGAGATTTGCACCCCCTTTCTTCAAAAAAAAAACTTCAAACGGATCTCTCCTTAAGAGGTATTGACGGATTACGTCGTTTTTTACATCCACGCAATTTTGCGACGACATTTTTTTCGTATCTTATGTGGACTCGGCTCAATCGAAATATCCCTCGATTATGTGACGTCACGCATAGAAAATGCGAGACTTTACTTGAACACTCGAGGAATCTCGACCGATACAAATACAATCGTATTATAAGTACCTAGTAGGTACTTGTACTACCTACCCAACATCTATTTTCATGTAACTTTTATTATTATTTAAATATAATAATAAAAGGGGTAATTATAGACTTACGCAAAAATATTTTGGGGTAATGGTTTAAAAAGTTCCCCAACCGCTGATCTAGAGACTTCACAAAAACTTTATCACAGACACTAACACAGACAAGCAAAAGCACACAATTACATATTCTTTACAATATATTCATGTAAGTTTCTGATATATCAAGTTTTACTTTGCGAAGAAATTTTGAAATATGTCCTCTAGAGATGTGGACCCGACAATATGTCATTCAAACAATAAAGTTTTCCGTTAGACTTATGAAGGTACTTTCTTCAAATATCAAAGAAATACACCTACTACGGGAACAGTCTCTAAAAATGTTTTTACCTACATGCATGGGCACTGAAAAACTTGTTATGAGGCTGACGGTTCCACGACAAGATGTCCATAGGCATAATGTCCACCGAAATAATATCTAAATCTAAATCTAAGCTGCAAAGATATGTATCATTTGAGATTCATATCAAATGCATTCCCACAAGCAGACATGCATAATTTCGCGCTTACACATGCCGCATGTGGACCTGCAATATAAAAAACCCAATCTCAAATGAACATAAGCCCTGCAACTCTTGCCGACCTTCCCTGAAGCAGGGGTGACATTGGCAAAGTGAACCATTTTTTACAGTATGGGTGGTCAGCCGCATACCAACCTATCAGTCAAGGAAAATCCATCGACAAAATGTCCACCCGATAAAATGTCCAAGTGACAATATGTCCACCCGACAAAATATCAACCGACGTCATGTCCTAATCTTAATCTAAATCTAGATTAGGACATGACGTCGGTTGATATTTTGTCGGGTGGACATATTGTCACTTGGACATTTTATCGGGTGGACATTTTATCATTTTATCAAATGTCCAACCGACAAAATGTCTACCACCATAATGTCGACCCGACAAAATGCCGACTCGACAAAATGTCGACCCGACAAATGCCCACCCGACAAAATGTCCACGCGACAAAATGTCCACGGACAAAATGTCCACGGACAAAATGTCCACGCGACAAAATGTCCACGGACAAAATGTCCACGCGACAAAATGTCCACGGACAAAATGTCCACGGACAAAATGTCCACGGACAAAATGTCCACGGACAAAATGTCCACGCGACAAAATGTCCACGCGATAAATGTCCACCGACATAATGTTCACCGACATAATGTCCATCGACAGAATGTCCATGCTGTAAGAACTTGATTCCCTAAATTTTCCAATGCCACCCCGGTTTCAGAGCAGAGCGGCTGGTATTGCATTGTTCACGCGAGGTTCGTTCTTTTTATATAGTGCGCATGCAGCATGTGTAAGCGCGAACTTGTATGTGCCTGCTTGTGGGTATGCATAAAATATGAGCCTTAGATGTCAACATCATTTGCAACTCAGATTAAAGATAGATTATTAATTATAGTGGTCAACCTCATACCAACGCACAAGCTACGCAAAAACCAAAATGAAATCTTTTTCACGATTTCCCCACACAATTTCATGGTATCGCATTTTCCCTCTTTTGCAGTATATTATGTATTTTCCTCAAAATGGGGAAAAATTCTTTCTCACAAATCAATCAAAGGGATCCTTACGACTCGGGGAAACTCAAAGCTACGTCTTTAGGGAAATTATAAAGAGAGAGCACAAAAAAAAATCTCTCACCCTGTGATATGACCGTGCTTTAACTTCTTATATCTCCATACATGGGTTGTTCATTTATGTTTGTATAATGTGAATCAAAAACGGCTATCTAAAATTATTTTTTGAAAAATATACTGTAATGTTTTTGGGTTCGAAAAGTCTCTAAACTAAAACATACAGGTCTTCTTTCAGGATCTTTATTTGCATTTAATTAATTTTACAAATTTACATTTATTTTTAACACTTTTGGTAACACAAATTTATTTTCACAGTTCAGTATCGCTTACACTCTTCAAATCAAAGCCAACTATCTCACTCAACTAGCGCACTCATTTTACGCCTTATATACTTCTCAGACTGAACTCTTCAGTGTCTAATTTTGCCAGCACATTCGCGAACATTCTACCAACTTCAAGAGTACAAAAGGATCATTTAATTTCTAGATTTCTTAGGCCTATAATTTTTGCTACCTACGGTGTACACCTATATTAATCTACTTTTGACATAACATTATAATAACTATTACTACCTACGATGTACACCTATATTAATCTACTATTTACATTACAATACACATGAACCCCTGTTTCAGGGAAGGTCGGCAAGAGTTGCAGGGCTTATGTTCATTTGAGATTGGATTTTTATATTGTAGGTCCACATGCGGTATGTGCTAGCGCGAAATTATACATGTCTGTTTGTTGGAATGCGTTTAATATGAATCTTTCATGATATACCTATATCTTTGCAGCTCAGATTTAGATTTAATTTAGATTTAGATTTAATACGACAAAAGGCACATTCAGTCTAACAGCAGTCTTGCTTGAGAATTGTCGCTTTCTATAGCGACGAGCAATCTTGCAGAGGTGTCTTGAGGTGTGATTCACACAAAAACAGCGCTAAACACCAAATAAATCATCCTTATTGTCATTGTTACTGATATTATTAACTCTTTTATTTTATTTTAAAAAAACTTGAAACTTTTTTTTAAATAAAATTTATGGATCTTTTCATTCAAAAAAAATATTGACTTTCTTGATTCCTAAGTTTAGTGTGAAACTGACCTTAAATCTACAAATAAAATAAAAATATTTTCTCGGTGATTAAACATCAGTTTTGTATGGGACTACCGTCCCTAGCAACGTATAATGCAACAATGTAACTAAGCTACACATATAGTGCAACTTCTTGCCTGCGTTATCCCCGAAGGGGTCGCATGTGGCGATTTGGGACCTATTTATTTTTACAGGTAAGGGGGCAGGCTTCACACCAACCACTTTCAGTTGAAGTGGGGGTTTTCCAACTCCCGAGGGGGCTGGTTCTCATTTCTTGTGAAGGCTTAATAAACCTTGCGATCGAACCCTTGCTCTCGGCATGAAATGCAAGCATTCTACCAGTTGAGCTATCGACCTTTTTACGAGCGTGATCGTCGCCGCTACAAAACGCCAATTCTAAAGCAAGACCCAGTTGCTGTATCTATAATATCTATAATCTAACTTCTAAACTTATCTAATCTAATCTAATCTAATCTAGTTCTAATCTAATTTGCTAAGATAATCTAACTTGCGAAGATATAATAAAATTTAACAGTCATATAACATGCATTCTGACAAACATACACGCATAAGTTCACGCCTACAAAATATGCTGTATGTGTACTTATTATTCAAAAACAAGACTTCAAATTAAAACAAGCTATGCAACTGTTGCCGACTTTGCCTGAAACAGGGGTGACATTGGACATGATTCATATTTAAAAAAATGATTTTGTGAAAACTCTCCTTCTCATTTTTAAATTAAGTCTTCAATTTTTTTGTGCGCACTCAGCAAAAAAAATAAAAGATTTTTTGAAAAAGTCGTCATGAGAAATACTGCATCACTTGCAGATTTCACGCTCTAGGGGACTTTAGTACATAATGGATTTGGGACCCCTTCTCGTATTTTTAATCTGGGTGTCGTTAAAATTCACATTTCAACATTTTCAAAATTTCCTTTTATGTCAAGTTATTTTCAATGAGGTCGGAACATTTTTGAATTTCAAACTTTTTTTTCGGCGAGAAAACGTAGTGTGAAATTTGTATGGGACCGCCGTCCTTAGCAACCAATAACATTTGTTTACCTTTTCTCTATCAACCCGGCCGGCCGACGACATTCACGTTGCATTCTAATTCACGTGCGAAGGCTATGGTTAAATCCACACCAATGGTAGCAGAAATGATTTCCCGTTTCGGTATTTATATAAAACCAAATTAAAAATTCCGGAAGGGTTTATTCAGTCTTAAAAATAAATAAGATGGCGCTTTCTACAGCGACGACCAAGCTCGCAGAGGGCTCTTGAGGTGTGATACACACAAAAACAGCGCTCACCAAATAAATCAGCCTAATTTTATTTATTTTTTTAAGAACCTGATCTCTCAAGAGCAGGAAAACTTCCACTTCAAGTTAAATACTTGCGGTAGAGCTGGTCTCATAGTTGTGAAAATAAATAGGTTTCCTTTGCTACATCGCTTCTTCGGCTACGAAGCGGTAAGAAGTTGAGCTTTATATTGTACAGATTTTTTTCCTACATAAACCAGCCTGTAGTTCATTGGTTAAGACTACGGAATCGTAATCCGAAGGTATTATTTTTCTGGTTTAAAAAAATCAAACATACCTTTTAAATACTTTTTGACCGGTCTGTAGTCTAGTGGTTAACGCTATGGTCTCTTAAACCAAAGGAGCTCAGTTTGATTCCCGGCGGAGCACAAAAAAAATCATTCCATTAACAAAATGTGCTCTTTGAGTTGAAAATTAATTTGCCCTTACAAAGACCTGGCAGCAAAGGTCCATCCAGCTTGACAGCAACTGGGTCTTGCTTGAGAATTGGCGCTATCTTTAGTGATGACGGCTCTCGAGCTGTAATTCACACTTACTTAATAAATCATCCTAATATTTAACCATTTATAAGATTATTTTAGAATAAATCATTTAGAAAGAATTTGTACACTTAGTTGGCTATTTTTGCCTCTAAGCAGTGATCGTGCCTGAAGGAACAGTACTCCTTCCGAGGCTTAAAATAAATTTCAAAACGGATTTCTTCATTAAATTCCAGTCTGCCTTGCAATAATGGAATTGTGCTTTGAGTTGTCCCAGATGAGAAAACGTTTGTTATTATGACTGAAAGCTTCCGACAAACGGGTCACAGACAACTCATCCACAGACAACTTGGCCGTAGACGAATCGGTCACATGACAGCTCGTCCACACGACTTTTTGGTCAACAGCATTTTGGTCACAAACAAACCGGACAAAAGGAGTTCGTGCAGCAATTAATAATACTATAAAATTGTTATTTCTGAAACAAAGTCAACGATGATAACATGTTGAAAGCACCGGTTCTCATATCACCGAAGTTAAGCAACATTGGGCGCGGATAGTACTTGGATGGGTGGCCGCTTAATATGCTCTTCGCTGAGTTGAAACAATTCATAAAACCTTTACCAAAGAACGGTCACTAAAAAGTCTATCCAGTCTTACAGCAACTAGGTCTTTTTTTTTTTTTTTAGTTCTTTATTGAAATAATATAACGTATTATATTTCCCAGGAGTTACATAAACTCATTTGGGACTTTGGACTTATAATACTCTTACATAATACTTAAAACTAGCCATATAATATAATTCAACAAATATTAATAAAATAACAATTATGAAACAAACCAAGACAGAAGAGAATTAGCGTCTCATACCCAAAATAAAACAAAATCATCTCACTGGTACAGCATCATTGTAAAAAGAATCTAAGAAAAAAGCCTTTATTGCATCATTTTGTTGTTTATTTTTCATATCCCTTTTTATTTTTTTCGGAAGTCCATTGTATAGGGACTGTGCAACATTTGAAAAAGACCTCCTTCCAAACTTTGTCGATCGAAAACCTTTAATATGTAGATTTTCTGAGCTTCGAGTATTATAATTATGAAAATCATTATTATAATGGTAGGTACTCTAAATTTGTGTGAATTGAGGATTTTAGAATTTTAATAATGGTGACAGTGATGTCGTACAATGGTAGGACCTTGAATGGAAGAACATTGCTCTGTCGATAAATATCCTTCACGCATGTATCCCATGGTATGCCAAGAATGTTCCTCAAAGCTCTGTTGTCTTGCTTGAGTATTGGCGCTTTGTAGCAATGACCAAGCTCGTAAGCACCTCTGCGGCACTAAAAAAAGTGTCATAGACCCCTAGAGTCTCTAGAATCTAGGGAGTCTCCCGCACAGGATTTCTTAAAAAAAAATGGTTGAAAAATTAAATAATTGTGTCTGGCATGGTTGCAAATTAAGTGTTTTTTTATTTAGTTTCTGTTGTTACTTTGACAGCTGTCATTTACATCATGTCAAAAAGTGCCCCAAAGAGCAAATACATAAAATTTTGCAGACAAGAGCTTTGCAGAAGCCGGGCCAGTTGCCTGGAACAATTTGCCGGTCAATGTTCGAATGAACCAACCCACCACCACTTTCAGAAAAGGACTGAGGACATTGCTGTTCTCAAGAAGCTATGGTGCCCTTGGGATGGTCCTGGACCATTAAATGGCGCCACAGGAAATAAATCATTTATCATCAATCAATCGGCCCTAGATAGCATGCCCACAAACACATCAGTCACAGACAACTCCGTCACACGACAATTCATCCGCACGACTTTTCGTTTACAAGCAATGCATGGTCCACAGATTGAAAAGTACGTCAGCTATAATCTATAATCATAGAAATCACCGTCGTCATAGAAAAATGACTTATAGGTTGGTATGAGGCTAATGGCTTATAGATTTGTCTTAATACGTAGTTGTGTGTATTTATTTATCTATAAATCGATTCCTTGACTGATAGGTTGGTATGAGGCTGACCACCCATACTGTAAAAAACGGTTCACTTTGCTAATGTCACCCCTGTGTCAGGGAAGGTTGATTTTTTTCATTACTGTAACTATTTTGCTAAGACCATAAAGTGTAAGAAACAAAAACGGCAGATTTAGCTTTATAACACGCCTTAATGCCCACAAACAAACACGTGTAGTTAGCGCTTACAAATGCTATATGTGTACTTACAAATAAAATCCTAACCTCAAATGAACATAAGCCCTACAACTCTTGCCGACCTTCCCTGAAGCAGGGGTGACATTGGCAAAGTGAACCATTTTTTACAGTATCAATAATCAATAACAATATCAAGTATCAGTAACCAATAACAAAATATAAGGTTGCATTTTTCATGGCAACCCGGCTGGGTGACGACACAATTTCTTCTACGCTAATACACGTGCGGACCTCATTAATTAAAACTACGGTAACTACAAAGATTTTTTGAAGAGCAAGTTTTCTGTGATGGAGCTGTGAATTTGTATTGTATGTGACCGAAAAGTGACCGTGTGACCGATTTGTCCACGGACGATCTGTCCGTAGGCGAGTTGTCTTTAACCGACTTGTCGTGACACCATTATGAATGAACAGCGCCCATCTAAGCAGGAGGCCGCCTGTGTAATAAAATAACACGGAAATCTCTGGAATTAGAAGGAAATCTCTGGAATAACAGGACTTTCTGGAATAACAACGCTTTCTGCAATTTGTAATGAGGATACACGTTTACAGGTACAGCGTGCAGTAGCGTTGCTATTGCTACGATTTTGAGTGAAAGACCAGTGCCCTGAGTACGAGTTTTTTCACAATACTCGAAGTATTGAGTATTCGAGAAAAATGTATGTGAACTTGACTCAATACTTCGAGTATTATGAAAAAACTCGTACTACGGGTAGTACTGGTGTTTTTAACGTTAGCATAGCGACTTTATACTGAATGATAAGGACGCACTTATATGCAAATCGTGTGGGTAGTTTGTTTAGCAGTTTAAAGTCACATATTATGCTAACGTTGACAATACCGGACCTTAGGGTAGATTAAAAATTATATAAATTAAATAAGCAAATATTAAATAGGTAGGTATTGTCTTGTCTTGTATCCTGCCGCCATTCCTCTAGGGGTGGCCAGTACCTCCACACAAGTGCCTCCACTTGACTCTGTCCCTGCATACTTCTTTCATCTCATCCAATTTCATCACTCTTTTCATGCATGCTCTTCTCTTGTTTCCACTCTGTAAATTCCATTCATTCGCAATCTCACTTATCTGATCAATCCATTCTTTTCTAGGTCTTCCCCTTCCACGCTTACCTATTACATTCCCTTTATACACTCTTTTTGTCAGTCGGTCTTCATTCATCCTTTCAATATGTCCAAACCATCGCATCACACTTCTTTGAACTTTCACTTTCACGCTTTCTTTTACTCCGCATTCATTCAGAACCCATTCGTTTCTCACTCTATCTTTCAGTGTTTTTCCTGTCATACTTCTCAAATGAGCCATTTCTACGGTGCATACCTTATTTACTTCTCTTTCATTCACCGTCCATGACTCGCTTCCATACATCAGGGTCGGCAACAATATACAATTGTGTACCGCCATTTTCATTTTCTTTGGTATCCTTTTATTCTTCGCTATTCTACCAAACGCTCCTATCACGCATCTTCCTTTGCTGGCACGCTTCTCTAATTCCTTCGTCATCTTACCATTCGCCTCAAACTTGCTTCCTAAATAGTCAAACTCATTCATATCAGGTATAAGAAGCAAAAATACTGGAATGATAATATAGATTAGTATTAAAGGGACAAGAAACTACTAGAAAGAACTAGACCAAGCAAATGGGACGTTCTGGAACATCGTAGCACGTATATCGAAAGAGATATTTTCGCTTTGATAACCAGCCTTGAAAATGCTTTCGGTTCGTGGAAACGAAACATCAGTAGATAAAAAAAATTGCAGTCTCCTTCTTAGTATTTTTTCCGCAGCCTTTCTCAGTCTACTGCTGGACGAAGGCCTCCTCCAATCATCTCCATTTCTGTCTGTTTGCTGCTGTGTTCAGCCATCCTCTGCCTGCAGTTATCTTGATGCTGTCCAGACACCTCAGTTTAAGACTCCCCGCTCCTCGCTTTGACATCCTGGGTCGCCACTGGACGATCCTTTTCAGCCACCTGTCATGGTCCTGCATTGCGACTTGACCAGCCCAGCGCCACTTTAAGCAGGCCACTCGCTGTATGACATCAGTGACACCAGTGCGTCTACGGATCTCCTGGTTTGAAACCCTGTCTCTGCAGCTGATTCCCAGCATCCTCCTTTCAATGGCTCTTTGATACGTCCTCAGTCTGTTGGCGCTGTACTGAGTGAACCCTTTTGTTTTCAAGCCATAAGTGAAGACTAGAAGCACGCATGACTTAAAGACCCTGCGTTTCAGGTTAATAAGCATTTTCGTGTCGTTGAGGATGTAGCCTATATTTCCAAAAGAAAGGACTAAACCACAGATTTTTTTTTTGAAACTTCGAAACATTTCCAAAACAATTTGCCATTGGTAGAGAATTGTTGACTAAAAGTTTAATTTAGATAAAATCTAATATTAAGACAACAGCATCTAGATTGCTTTTAAGCGGACCAGAAATAAAGCGATTTTATTCCTCGCAATGGATCTTTATTAATTATTATTCAGTTAATTACATTTCCTGGAGATTTCTCCTTTAATGTCCCGTCCCGAAAAGAGAAACCCAAGAGCCGTTTGCATTTCAAACGAAAACAAAATTAGTGGTACAGTACACTGTACCCGAAGTATAAACGAAGTCACCAAATGACGAGTAAAGTTATTAACAGAGAGGTTTTTTTATTATTTTTTATATAAAATCCAACGGATGCATGCTTGTCCTGTATGGACTCTTAGGCCCGGTATTTTGAAGTATCGTAAAGTTAACTAAAATGCAATTATAGTTAAATCATCATAATATTTCACTCACCGAATTTCGCCAGTAAATATTTAGTAAATATTATATTATTTAGATTTTGGGCAGTAACTTTGTGAAAGCACATTTTAATTACATAATTAAAATACTTTTTTAACTTTGTTACAATTCACTTGAGTTTTATTTTTTAAAAAACACAACTAGTTTGGGGAGAAGCAGTACCTCCCATCTTCAGGTGTAAATATCAACTTTACACCTGAAGATGGGAGGTACTGCTTCTCCCGAAACTAGTTGTGTTTTTTAAAAAATAAAACTCAAGTGAATTGTAACAAAGTTAAAAAAGTATTTTAATTAATATTTAGTAACTTTAACTTAAGATTTTCAAGATGGCGGCGCTTCACTGACAGCAGCTGTTCTTTTTTAATGTAAGGATATGTATCAAAATTGTTGCAAACTGAACATTTTTTTGTGTCGTTTTCTAGCTTTATGAAGATTAGGTATATCTAATCTAATCTAATCTAAGTTGCAAGGTTATGTTACATTGGAGATTCACATTACATGCATTCTCACAACCAGACATGTACAAGTTCGCGCTTGCACATGCCACATTTTTATGAATAGTTGTTTGTTTTAAAGCTTTTGAATGGCATTTTAATTATTTCTAAGATTTGGGGGCGTGGTTTCATACTTCGGTAATTTTCGGGTTTCGTTAACTCAAATAAAAGTTCAAGTAATAGTTATCTAAAATATTACTACACTTCAATATACCGGGCCTTAAACTACTGAACAGATTGTGATGAAACTTACATGAGTTATTCTTTACATGCCAACTTAGGCTCCATTACCCTTAGTACGAGTTGCAAAACTTGAGTAATGTAAAGTTTACGGCAATTATTAATGAGTGATTTCCCCCAAAATCTGCCGTTTTTGTTTGTTTGAACTTGATTTTCTTCATCACTGTAACTCTTTTGCTAAGACCACAAAGTGTAAGAAACAAAAACAGCAGATTTTGGGAGAAATCACTCTTTAATATTTTCCGTAAACTTTACATTACTCAAGTTTCGCAACTCGTACTAAGGGATAAAAAATACATAGAGCAATACAGGAAATTAAAGCAGAAATATGCTCAAACTATTTTCACCTTTCATGACCTTCTTAGGATTTTCTTAGATTAAAAAAAGTGTGCAAGGACACAGCTCAGTGGAGAGGCATTTGCAGACGTACTGGTCACCCCTAATGGCGGCTTGTTATAATATAACCGTAACAGGACGAGCCACCACAAAGGGTGGCAGGGTACAGCTACTAATTTGTTGAACAATTTTTAAGAATAATGCTGTGGATATTAAGACGTAATGCACTATAACTGTAACTCTGTTATCATTACGCTAGGGGTGGCCAGAGCTTCTGCAGAGCTGCCTCCATTTCATCCTCTCCTTAGATACCTCTTTCAATTCATTTATATCCATCACCTTTTTAATACATTTTTATCTTTTACACTCTATAATCTAAGTTGCAAGGATATATTCATTTAAAGCTCTCAGATGTATGCCCACAAACAAACACGTGTAGTTCGCGCTTACAAATGCTGAGTGTGTACTTACAAATAAAATCCAAACCTCAAATGAACCATAAGCCCTACAACTTTTGCCGACCTTGCCTGACACAGGGGTGACATTGGCAAAGTGAACCATTTTTTACAGTATTGGTGGTCAGCCTCATACCAACCTATAAGTCAAGGAATATTACTCACTTTGTAAAAACATAACAGCAAGTTGTAATTTATTCTTTGGTAACAAAGTCTCTTGAAGAAGTTGACTAAGACATCAGCGACACGTCGAAAGACTGATGTTACTCGACTCCTCAGACCTATGCACAACTGTTTGTATTCAAATATGTTTCGTTATTTTGTTTCTTTTAATTTTTTAATTTAATTTAAAAAACGTCTTCTATGTTGAAAGTTTCAAACGAGAAAGCAATTTCTTATATAACGTTATTATGTACAAAATTGTGCTACGTACATTTTTTCCCAAAATTTTACGGGATAATTTATGTTTTAACAGCTTAATTTCCCTGGCAACATTGAAAATAATGGCTAGAACATGTCGAGAGTGTTTTTAGTTAAAATTCCGCGGAGGGAAAATCTAAGAAGAAACGTGAAAAAATGATATTTTTTCTGTTTCTAGGCTCAATTTGGAAGGACGACTATGCGACCTGACTAACAGGCTTGTTCCGAACGATTAAAGAAAAAAAAAAAACGCAACTAAGCTACACATATAGTGTAACTTATTGCCTGAGTTTTCCCCGAAGGAGTCGCATTTGGCGATTCGGGACCTATTTTACAGGTAAGGGGGCCGGCCTTACACCAACCACTTCAGTTGAAGCGGAGGTTTCCCAGCTCCCGAGAGGGCTGGTTCTCATTTATTGTGAAGGCTGAGTACACCTTGAGATCGAACCCTTGTTCTCAGCATGGAATGCAAGCATTCTACCAATTGAGCTATCGAGCTTTTTACGAGCTTGGTCGTCGTCGCTACAAGGCGCCAATTCTCAGGCAAGACCCAGTTTCTGTAAGGCTGGATGGACCTTTGGTGACCGGTCATTGGTAAAGGTTTATGAATTTTTCAACCCAGCGAAGAGCAAATTTGAAAATATAAATGGTATATTTTTTGTGCTCCGCCGCGAATCGAACCCATAACCTTCCCATTCAGAGTCCGAAGTGTTACCACTGAACTACGGACCGGTCTCCGAACTCGGACCGATTAACATTTTCAAAATGAAAAAATATATTTCTGTATTATATTGTCCATTCTTATAACTCATCTACTATGCAACTGAAATAAATAATCTTATTTGCAAATATATGTTATCATTTAAGATTCATATTATGTACATGCCCACAAACAAACACGTGTAATTTTTTTTTATGGTTTGTGTATTAACATGAAAATTCATTTTGATTGATTTATGTTTTTTAAAAAAACTAATTTTTAATTAAAAATTTGTTTAATTTCCACACACGATTTTATTTCGTGTGTGAAATAAAACAATATTTTAATAAAAAAATAGTTTTTTTTTAAATAAATCAATAAAGACGTGTAATTTTGCGCTTACAAATGCTGCATGTGTACTTACTACTTAAAATTTAAACCTCAATGGAGGCAGCTCTGCAGAGGCTCTGGCCAACACCTAGCGGAATGGCGACAGAGTTACAGTTACAGTTACAGAAATGAACAAAAACCCCGCAACTTTTGTCGACCGAAGAAACATGGGTGACAGTGGCAAAGTGAACCATTTTTTTCAGTAAGGGTGATCAGCCTCATACAACCTATAAGTCAATTCGCAAAATACTCTAATTTATACGTGGCAGTGACAGCGCACAGACACAAATTTTCCCGTAGACTGTTTATTCTTGACGCGCGTAAGGAAACACAAGGAATAAATCAAAGCAGAATATACTGGAATTTGGTGAGTCCTTTCTAATAATCCTTCACTCCTATCCTTTTCATACAAAGTTTAAAGGGGCAATTCGCATCTTGTTTAAAATACTGGTTTTATGTACATGCATAACAAAGGCTATGACCAATAGACAAATTTATCTAAAAACTCGTTCAAACAGCGTCCTTGAAGGTTCACTGGATGATGATATATGTATATATCGCACGCTTAATAATAAAGAGAAATAACTCGAAAATTGGGAAAATCGAGATTTTGTAATAAAACGCAAGAACAATGCGAGAAGAATAGGTAGAATGCGACAGCCGTTCAATTTGGACGAATATGACCGAGATAAAACATCGGCCGCCTTTTTCATCCCATACAAGTTGTACTGGGTGTCTGAACTTTAAACGTGATTTCTCAACATTCTTGGTTTTTAAATTATTGCTCTTTATTATTAAACGTGCGATATATGAGGATAATTTATTAAACTAAAATTTAATACATGACAAAAGAGCGCCGTTTTTGTATGTGTCACACCTCAAGGGCCCTCCTAATCATGAATAAGATATTTTATAAAGGTGCTGTTTGAGTGCTCCCTTAAAAATGTCAACAGATTCCGAAACCCTCACTCCGGGTGGCAGTCTGTTCCACTCCATTGGTCCCGCAAACCGGAAAGCGCGATCCCCAAAATTAGTGCATATTTGACGGCGAGGCTGCATCAACCTGACAGCTCGCTGACCTAAGTGTAAAATGATGATGGAGTCGGGACGGTGTTCCAAATATCTTTTTTTTTTCTCATTGGGCAGCCGTCATACTACTAAGTGACAAATGATTTAGTAACCAATAATTAAATATCACAAAGCTTTTTCTCTAGCAACACGACAAGGTGACGTCGCAATTTGTTCGACGTTGCCACTTGAGCCAACTTCATTTAGAATTAACGCATTATCTTAAAAATTTCAAGCGTGGTAACTTTCGTGCTTTAATTTTTTGACGTTTGCTTCAAGGTTGCCAGGGTGAAGAAAGCTGAATTCCGTCGTGTGATTCCGCTCACGATTCCCACATTAAGCTCGCGGAATTCCGCGCACAGACTTACAGGCGTACCAACAGCTACCAGACCAGAGACAACGGAAAATATTAATTGTAATTTACGACACACTTTTGGCGGGATTTACCAGAAACAGCAAAAAACCACATTGCTATTTATTCTCAATTATTTTTTCACCTTTTCATCTTAAAAAAACCTAACGCTAAAAAAAAAAAAATCCCTTGATAATGATGTGATAACACCAAAGCGCTTGAGGAAATAAGTCAACTCGAGAAGAAAAACTTGGCGTTTCAATTTTAAAGACTTTTCTGTAATCCATAACGTAAGTTGCCAATAAAAATTATGATTCATATTCAATGCAAGCCGACTAGCAAACAGTTCGCACGTTTAATAATAAAGACCAATAACTCAAAAAACAAGAATGTTGGGAAATCACGTTTGAAGTTCAGACAACCGGTACAACTTGTATGGGATGAAAAAGGCGACCAATGTTGTATCTCGGTCATATTCGTCCAAATTGAACGGCTGTCGCATTCTACCTATTCTTCTCGCATTGTTCTTGCGTTTTATTACAAAATCTCTATTTTCCCAATTTTTGAGTTATTTCTCTTTATTATTAAGCGTGTGACTTGTGAGTTCGCGCTTAATGCTGCATTTGTACGCAAAAAAAAAAAAAAAACGCAACTAAGCCACACATATAGTGTAACTTCTTGCCGCGTTATCCCCGAAGGGGTCGCATGTGGCGAGTTGAACCTATTTATTTTTACAGGTAAGGGGGCCGGCCTTACGCCAACCACTTCAGTTGAAGTGGAGGGTTCCCAGCTCCCGAGAGAGCTGGTACTCATTTCTTGTGAAGGCTGAGTAAACCTTGCCGGTATTTTATTTTGAGGTTTGAAATAAACACCGAAACGGGAAATCATTTCTGACACCCTCGGTGGGATTCGAACCCGAGCTTTCGGCATGGAATGCAAGCACTCTACCACCTGAGCTATCGACCGGTCTAACCTAACCTACCGTAACTAACCGTACCTACCTAAAAAAAAAGAAAACCAAAATTTTACAGACGAAAAAAAAACTCACTTGTTACTGGTACTTTTTGGCTAATGTTCTATAAGTGCTGAAAGCTTTCTGGTTCTGAATATTTTGAAGTATCCTCCCTTTTTGTACGGGACTCCAAAAAACAGCGCGCACCAAAAACAGCTCTCGTCTTTTCAAGCCGGAATTTTATTTTATTCATATTTCTCTCTTCTTTTTCAAATTCGCAAAATCTGTTTTTCCACATTCACAATTTTTTTCTTCATTTTCACATTCGCAGAATCTTTTTTTGCATTTACGAAATGTTTATTCATAAAACTGGATGCTCTGTTTTTTTTTAAACATGTTTTTTTAAAGCAACCTAATTACTGTACCTCTTGTAGCCACTCAAGTTGTTATGCATTTTAAAACATTTTTTTTCAGGATAAATAAAATTCTCGGGGATGTTCTTAGTAATTTTAGTCGTCGGTTGCGCCCACGCTTTGACAAACAAATGGTGCCTGGGCTAGAAGTTTCATCAACACCGTCATTCTTACATATCGAATTTTGTAATATTTGTATGAAGACTAATCAGGTGTTCACTTGCGGCCATCTTGGATTGACGGGTCTTCATACAAATGCATCATTAGTTTATCAATGCGTGGGCTCAACCGACGACTAAAATGTCTAAGAATAGCCCCGAAAAAGTGTAAAATTTCAACTATCAAAAACGAAACTAACAAAGAAAGTGTACAGAGGAAACCGTGGCAGGGGAAGACCAAGGAAGGAATGGATAAACCAAATAGGTGAGATTGTGAAAGAATGGATCCTGCAGAGTGAGAATAAGAAAAGAGTATGTATGAAGAAAGTGATGAATGTTGAAGAGATGAAAGAGGTATGCAAGGACAGAAAAAAGTGGAGACGGATCTGCAGAGGTACCGGCCACCCCTAATGGAACGGCGGCAGGATACAGTAACAGTAGCAGAAATGAAGCTATTTAGATTTTGTTTTATGCACATTTCTAAACGTCAAACAAACTCTACGCTACTGCACTTCTAAGCTACACATACAGCGTAACTTCTTGTCGCATTTTCCCTGAAGGGTTTCGCATATGGTGATTGAAACCTATTTATTTTTACAGTTGAGGAGGCTGGCCTTTATTATAGATATAAATACGCTTAAAATGCTGTACAAGTCCCTATTTGTGGTAGAAATGTAGTTTACAAGAGGGCTAGGGTTCGAATACTACAAGGCTGACTTTATTTGTATGCGTTTTCTTCTAAACCAAAATCATAGTATCGGCAAGGTTTGATCTGCCTTCAAAAAGAAAAAAAAGAATTGACAAACCTTTTCACAGATGATGAGGAAGACGACAAATTGAGAGCACTTACCTGAAAAAAAAAGAAAGACAAGTGAGCTATCAATTTAATTTTAAAGAATACGTATTAACCACAGGTTGGTACTCCTTGCAACGCCTCACAACAGAAGCAACAACACAAGCAACACCTCTGCGGCACCCTTCCAGGGTGACATAGACCCCAAGACTTGCAAGAATTGGGGAGCCTCCCGCACAGGATTCCTTAAAAAAATGTACTTCTCTATTTTTTTAAATTATCTAAAGGTCAGAGGCGACTACTGAGGGATAAGATTCAAGGATGCCGAAGGGCATTGTAGTTGATGGCCATTAGTAATAAAATGAAGGCTAATTTGCAGAGGCTCTGGCCACCCCTAGCGGAATAGCGACAGAGCTAAAATTACAGTTTACAAAATGAAAGAAAATATTAATTAAATAACACACAGTTTTAATTCACTTTTATTTTATTTAAATTATGTCTAACGTTTTCGCCTAAAAAGGCATCCTCAGGACAATGACAATCAAAAATTAAAATTCTCTTCTTCTTCTTATCCTTTCAACATTAAATAGACAATATAATATTTAGGTATAAATGTAAAATCCAAAAAAAAAAAAAAAAACAAATATAAATGTTTAACCAAATCGTAAATTGTATAATAAAATTGTAAAATGTTAGGTATAAATTAAAGTCAAATTAATAAAATAAATATACATGTTTAACCAATATTGTAAACTGTATAGTAAAATTGTAAAATGTATAGTAAATTTGTAAGATGTTAGGTATAAATTTACAGTCAAATTAAATAAAAAAACACAAATATAGTTGTCATTTAAAATTGTAAAGTCCATAATAAAATTGTAAATTGTATAATCAATTGTAAAATTCAAAATAAAAATTGTCAGATGTATAAATTAACCTATAAATTGTATAATCCAAATTGCAAAAAAAAAAATTATAATATAAATTGTTTAATGCATATATAAAATAAAAATAAAAAGCACAATAAGAGTCAAATTAAAAAAAAATATATATATTAAAGTTAATTATTACTGTAACAATGGAGAGACATACGGAATCTGCACATTTATCAAGTTTGCATTCTTATTTTTATGGATTTCCAATGCTTCCAATGCCAAAAGTCTACTCACACTACACTCCGAATGCATTATCTCTACACTAGTAATGTCAAACGTATGACCTTCACCAATGCAATGATCTGCCATCTCAGAGTGCGCGGATAGACCCCTGAACGCTCTGGAATGCTCTTTAATTCTTGTTTGTATAGATCTCCCTGTCTCTCCAATATATACAGCATCACACTGATTACAATTAATTTTATATACCCCCCCCCAATTCAAGTCTATCAATTTTGTCTTTATTGTTAAATAATAATTTATGTAAATTAAAGTTTGTATAGAAGGCCAAATTAAAATTATTTCTTAATATTTTCTGAATTTTATACGACAAATTATTATTAACAAATAGGCATTTTCGCCAGGAAACATTGTTGTTTTTAGTTATGATAGGATATATAAATTGTTTATAAAGGTCCTGGCGATCATATTTGTTAATAATTTGTGTAACTATATTTTCTTTATAACCATTATTAACAGCAATATCCATAATACAATTATATTCCTTATCATACTCATCTTTATCTAAAGGTAGCACTTTCATTCTATGTATCATAGAATGAAAGGCTGACATTTTTTGTGAGAATGGATGATTAGATGATGCATGAATTACTGTGTCTGTATACGTAGGCTTCCTGAATATACCAAATTTAAACTTCTGATCTATGATTTGAATACTAATATCTAAAAAGTTTAAAATACCCCCCTGTTCAATTTCTAAAGTGAATTGTAAAGATTTATTAAAAGAATTCATGAAATTCAAAAATAGATCTAACTGTCTTTTGGAACCGGTCCAAATGCAAAAAATATCATCCACATATCTATAATAACAAAAAACAAATTTTAATAGTTGATGATTTGAAGAAAATAACTTATATTCAAAAGAATCCATATAAATATTACTTAAAAGAGGCGATAATTGATTACCCATAGGTAATGAATTTAAAATTTTATAAAATTTATCATTAAACATAAAATAATTTTGATTCATGCAAAGTCTCAGCAAATCCATAATTTGTTTCTTCTTTAAAGAATCAATACACTTATCATCCAATTTATGTTCCACAATATCAACCACTTCCGAAACAGGTACATTTGTAAATAAATTTTTAACATCAAACGATACTAGAAGTGGTTTTTTAGGTGGTATAACATTTATTAAATTAGTTGTTAATTCTAGAGAATTGTTTATACTATATTTTGACTTAAATTGTGTATGTAGTAGAATTTGATTCTTCAAATATGTAGCAACCTTAACAGCTGGAGCATTTATATATGAGACAACTGGTCTCACTGGGTAATCATCTTTATGCAATTTGATCAATCCATATAACCGTGGTGACACTGGGTTCATTATTGTCAATTATAATTGGCATTCGGAGTGTAGTGTGAGTAGACTTTTGGCATTGGAAGCATTGGAAATCCATAAAAATAAGAATGCAAACTTGATAAATGTTCAGATTCCATATGTCTCTCCATTGTTACAGTAATAATTAACTTTAATATATATATTTTTTTTTAATTTGACTCTTATTGTGCTTTTTATTTTTATTTTATATATGCATTAAACAATTTATATTATAATTTTTTTTTTGCAATTTGGATTATACAATTTATAGGTTAATTTATACATCTGACAATTTTTATTTTGAATTTTACAATTGATTATACAATTTACAATTTTATTATGGACTTAACAATTTTAAATGACAACTATATTTGTGTTTTTTTATTTAATTTGACTGTAAATTTATACCTAACATCTTACAAATTCACTTTTTATTTCTTTTTTAAAACGCTTTCGCCTAATAAACCATCTTCAGGAGCATCTGATTATTTAATCTAATCTAAGTTGCAAATTATATAACATTAAGGATTCACATAACATGCCTTCTCACATGCAGACACGTACAAGTTTGCGCTTGCGCATGCCGCATGTGAACCTATAACATAAAAACCAAATCTCAAATGGACATACACCCTGCAACTCCTGCAGAGCTTCATTGAAACAGGGGTGACATTGGCAAAGTGAACCACTTTCTACAGCATGGGTGGTCAGCAGAATACCAACCTATAAGTCAAGGAAAATACACAAGAAATTACATTATTGTTAGCAAAATCATTGAAAGAAAATCTAGAGAAGAAAAACAAGAGGTCGTTCAAGAACTTCATACTTCCAGGATTTGTAGGAGCTCATGGATGTCTCGTCCTATTCGCAGCTCAAGAGGATGGTGACGAACAGAGACATATAGATAGCCGACACAACAAGGCACTGCCTTTACAAGATGAAGATGACAAAACTAGACTCCAAAATTGACTGCACATGACCAAAGCTCTATCAAGAATTGTAATGGGTTATTTATTGATGATGTAAATACCTGTTTCTGGCCAGGTAAAATATGAATGAGGTCCGCACAAGAATAAGCATAGACAAAATAGTGTCGTCACGCGGCCGCGCCGGGCTGCTATGGTTAAAGGCAAATTAATATTGTTACGATTTTACCGGGTTAATTTAAATGCAAATTGTGGTTATTTCTTTTGCACAATTTATTTTAAGATGTATTTTAAGTGTGTAGCTACCAGTCTTCTACAGAGCATCTCGGTCTCCATGTAGGTATAGGTGAGAATATGAGTTATTCTCAAAACATTGGGGACTGGCAAATGTGAGAACTCGTCAGAATATTATATTTAGAATGTTCGAGTAAATATCGAGCTCACAAAAAATCGAACAAATACAAGTAAAATTATCTAGAGACTTCACAGACTCACACAGACACACTCACACACAATTACACATTCGTAACAATTTGTTGTTATTAATTGCTAAGGAAAACTTGACTTATACTTTGGTATGCGGTTTTCCACCCATGCTGCAGAAAATGGTTCACTTTGCCAATGCCACCCCTGTTTCAGGGAAGGTCGGCAAGAGTTGCAGGTAGTATCTAAATCGAAATAGAAAATAAATGAAACAGGGGTGACATCGGCAAAGTGAACCAAGTATGTTCTTTTGAAATTTGGGTTTTTGTATTGCATATCCACACGCGGCATGTTTAAGCGCGACATGCATTTGATATGAATTTTAAATATAAATATATATTTGCAACGTAGATTATAGATTATAGTTATTGATTGCTAAGAAAAATAATCCTGTACAATAGTAACTTTTGCCGGTCGAGAAAAAAATCTAAATTCAAATTCGTTCTCAGTCTATTGCAGTCGTCTTCGCAAATTCTTTTTAAAAAAAAATGAAAAAAAGTTGGATTCTTATTTCAGACTCCATTTGGCACAACCCTGCTCCGCTGTATTTTAATTTACGAGTTTTTCTTTTGAATCATCGCAATATGCGCACACAGGGTTGCCCCCTCGCACACAACTGAATAGAAACGTAGCTTTTGTTTAATGCGGAGTCCGAAGAATGGTAAACGGGATTAAACGAATGAGTGGCATAATACCAGAGAGAGGTCGCTTGCAGTTTTACACCCCACACATGATCCATCTTCATTCAAATTCAACAGTATTGCATGTTTACCGATGAATGAAATTCAAAATTTTGTAAGCGGGCATATCTTTGATACGACAACAACAACGCAACTAAGCTACACATGTAGTGTAACTGTCTTGCCTGCGTTATCCTCTTAGGAGTTGCATATGGCGATTCGGGACCTAGTTTTACGTGTAAGGGGGCCGGCCTCTTGCCAACCACTTCAGTTAAAGTGGGGCTCTACTTATTAATTGTGAAGGCCGAGTAAACATTGCCGGTATTATATTTTGGGTTTGAAATAAACACCAATCAGGGAAATCATTTTTGACACCCTCGTTGGCGTTCAACCCGAGCTCTTGGCATGGAATGCAAGCACTCTACCAACTGAGCTATTGATCGGACGATTTAAAAATCTTTAATATAAAGTAAAATGATAAAATACAGAAGATTTATTGACGTTCAGTCATCGGTCAATGAAAAAGATTTCATTCTTGGACCGCTCCGTAGTCCAGTGGCAACATTTCGGACTCGTAAATGGAAGGTTGTGAATTCGAATCCCGGCGGAGCACAAAAATATACCATTTATATTTCCAAATGTGGTCTTCGCTGGGTTGAAAAAATCATAAACCTTTACCAAAGACCGGTCACTGAAAGGTCCATCCAACCTTACAACAACTGGGTCTTGCTTGATAATTGGCGCTTTTAAGCGATGACCAAGCTCGCAGAGGGATCTTGAGGTGTGATTAGTGTCCGACCGAAAGTGTACTATCACTTTCGGCCGAAAGCCGTAGCCGAATTTCGGCTCAATGTCCTTTAGTAAATCTTTTAGACCCATCTTGCATGAGTACAGTATTGGTGGGCAATTATTGTCTCGTGTAGAATCAATACGGGATCTGGGAGTTGTTTTTGATCCAGGACTGAGCTTCTCTAGCCATATAGCGCAGCTGACTACTAAGTGCTACCAGCTTCTGGGACTGGTGATCAGAGTGTGTAAACTGCTCACTGAGCCCAGAGCGATGGTGGACGTATTTAGCTGCGTTATACGGTCCAAACTGGAATACGCTGTTGAGGTGTGGACGCCTCATCAGCAAAAATATATCAATATGTTGGAACAAATCCAAAAGAAATTCCTGAGGTACCTCCTCATGAGGATACGTGGAAATTATCCGCAATATATGCATCATGAGGAGCTACTTCGGGAAACAGGTTTCAGAAGCCTGGAAACCAGGCGCAACGGGTTCCTTATGGTGCTCTCTCATAAAGTCATCAACGGCTTAATAGACAGTCCCACCCTGTTGGAGAGCTATAGGTTCTATGTGCCAGACGACTACAACCGTGGGCGAGGGCATAATTTATTTTATGTACCGAAAAGCCGTACAGATGTCGTCGCACAGCATCCTGTAACTCGGAGTATAAAACTCTTAAATGACTGAAAAAAAAAAAAAAAATCTACTTTCGGCAGAAAGCCGAAAGCCGAAGCCGAAAGCCGAAACTGAAAGCCGTAGCCGAAAGTATGTATATTATTTAAGTGCCTAGTTAGTTATGCATTATTTAGTTAATGAAGGATATGTAAGTAACAATAAAAGGTGTTTACAATTCTGGGAACTTTTTTATTTAATGCAAAACTATATGCAATTTTTTTTTAAATTACTAATAGGTACAATTATTAATAATTAAAAATCAAACAAATTAAAAAACTTACAAAACTTTTCATGTTTCTTTCATCGCCTAATTAAGTTAAACAAATGCAACAAAAATACTTTATATAAGAAATTAAATGAAATGAAAATAAAACAATTATAAAAAACGGTAATAAAAAAAACTTTTCATGTTTAAGTCAACGCCCAATTAGTTATACAGGGCGTAAACGACCGTCAAGTCAGTCAATCTTCTTATTTTAAACTACATATGTTCTCCATATGTTGTGTATGTGTAGTACACGAATATGAAAGAATTTTTCAATTTATTTAAGATTTTTTAAACTTTTATTCGTCTAAAGGCCGCCAATCGCGTCGCGGCGTTCGCGTCGCGTTGCGTGCGCGCGGGTGGTCGGTTTGTCTGCCTAACTTTCGGTTGGGCCGAAAGTGACCACTACTTTCGGCCGAAACCGTAAGTTTGCCGAATGTGGCAAATATTGGCCGAAAGGCCGAAAGCCGAAAGCCGAAACCGAATATTCGGTCGGACACTAGGTGTGATACACACAAAAACAGCGCTCACAAAATAAAGCATCCTAATATTATTACTATTATTTCAAAGACAGAAGATTTATTGACCTTCAGTCATCGGTCAATGCAAAAGACATAGATGATGTACCTACGTCTGTTTTTTCCATAGATAACAATTTTTTGATATGTGTTTTTTTTTCCCATAGTAGCAAACGTGCCATGAACATGGAGGTAGTAATTCAATATATCGATGGCCATTCCTATCCATATCGATGGAGGTTCCACTGCATTTTATTTTATAATAGTTATTTTCCTTGACTTATAGGTTGGTATGACGCTGACCACCCATACTGTAAAAAATGGTTCACTTTGCCAATGTCACCCCTGTGTCAGGGAAAGTCGGCAAAAGTTGTAGGGCTTATGTTCATTTGAGGTTTGGATTTTATTTGTAAGTACACAATCAGCATTTGTAAGCGCGAACTACACGTGTTGGTTTGTGGGCATACATCTGAGAGCTTTAAATCAATTATCCTTGCAACTTAGATTATAGCTATTGTTAATTTACAGCATAAAAAAAATTACATCAAAAAACATAATGAAAAATAAGCACAAATCAATAAATTGTAACTTTACAAAAATGCCATACAAATTTCAGGCAAGAATGTTGAATGTAGAGTGGTGGTTTTAAGGAGTTTGCACTACGTCATACATACATTCAGCTGAAAGCCAGTTTTAATTGAAAAAGTATTTTTAATTTCACATATATAATATGCGATGAAACAACAAAGGTGTTTTATAAAAAAAATGTTCCGTTTTTCTCTACATCTGGGTTTGTATGTGGGATTGGAAACACTTTTTCACAGCCAGACGCTTATTTCAGCTTTTGATACTCGTATGCTCAAATATTAGTGTACAAGACTTCTATAATCTAAGTTGCAAAGATTTTTTACATTAAATGCATTCCCACATGCAGGCACGTATGAGTACGCGCTTAAACATGCCGCATGTAAACCTACTATACAAAACCCAATCTCAAATAAACACAAGCCCTGAAACTCTTGCCCACCTTCCCTGAAATAGGGTTAATATTGGCAAATTAAAGTATTTTTATAGCATGGGTGGTCAGCCTCATACCAACCTATAAGTCAAAGAATCGTAGCTGAAAAAACCTGCGACAATGGTTCAACAAAAGCACCAAATTCCTGCTTCGACCCGCAGCATCCAAGGCCAAAATAGACATGAAGATCACCAATGATGTTTTCCAAGAAGAAAGCGAAGGATGGGCGCCCTTGGGGTGGCTGGAGCCACTAAACGGCGCCCAAAAGAGAAAAAAATATCCAACTATATGTATATAATCTTCGATAAAAGTGGTATGAAAATATATAATATAATAGCTATGATCTCGGAAAAGCTTTCAAAAGAAAAACGTCTCACTTTGCGTCCTGCTGAGAGAACAACCACAGGGGGTCGTTTATATTAAACTCAGAGAGATCAAGGCACAAAAATATTATAGAAATTTATGTGGGTTATATAATATCTAATGGAAATAAAGAATACTCTCCTTTTCCAAAGCTATAATCTAATAATATAAAGATAATATTATCCCATGAGGGATGTTTATTTTTATACGGGCAGGACTATCTCACATGTTAATATATTGTTATGTAAATAGTGGATTAATATAGGTGTACATCGTAGGTAGCAATAATTATTATAGTGTTATGTAAATAGTAGATTAATATAGGTGTACATCGTAGGTAGCAATAATTATTATAGGCTTAAGAAATCTAGAAATGAAATAATCCCTTTGTACTCTCGAAGCTGGTAGAGCGTTCGAGAGTGTGCTGGCAAATTAGTCCCTAGAGACTTCTGTCTCTGGGGTATATAAGGAGCAAAATTGGGTGCAGGAGAGTAGATAGATATTCGCCTTTGATCGAAGGACAAGTGTGAGGTGTTGAACTGTAAAATAAATTTAAGTTACCAAAAGTGTCAAAAATAAATATAAAATTGTCAAATAAATTAAAATAAAAAAAATATCCAAAAACAAGACCAGTTTTTTTTTGTTTCAAGTCTATCCGAACCCAAAAACTTAACATTTTAGACACTGGAATTGGAAAGATTTTGCACAAATCTAAGTCAGATAGTTTCATCTCAAGTACTATAGATTCCCATCTGTGGTCCGCACTCTAAAATGATAAATAATTCAGGGTGATCCATGTAAGACATCATGTTAAATATTAAATGGGAAGATACTCCACAGATCCGGGCTGAGTCCCTAGAGATCGGTTAGGCTGGCAGTATCACCACAAGTCGCTCCCCCAGTTCTTGTTTGCCGTATAGACCAATTTTTAATGCATTTGTCTTAAGAATCAAATTCTACACAATCTGAGCTAAGAAAAATACGTATTTGTCTTCAAATGTGCGAGTTATTCAACATGTTCACATACGATATTCTGTGTTCGAAATTTAATTTCAGTTCTTGAGTGCCGTATATTCTCTAAGCGCTGGAGGCGCATGCGTGACTGCGTCATCTACAATCGTAAGCTAATCACAGACGCGCGTGGGCATGACGTCACACCGACACATTGTTGTATGTTATATGTATTTTACTAAAAGATTGTCGCGAGCGTCCGGTCAAAGTCCGATACTTTGCCGTATATCCACTTTACGTAATTTTCATTGCGCATCTTTGGCGTAAATCCATATTTAAACGCTTTTTTTTTGTATTAAACGTAAAATTATAATGATTTGTATGGATTATTATAATGCCAGACCTACAGTACTTTCGGTAAGATACGTAATTGAATTACAACGAAACGCAACTACAACGCAACTAAGCTACACATATAGTGTAACTTCTTGCCGCGTTATCCCCGAAGGGATTACATGTGGCGAGTTGAACCTATTTATTTTTACAGGTAAGGGAGCCGGCCTTACGCCAACCACTTCAGTTGAAGTGGGAGTTTCCCAGCTCCCGAGGGGGCTGGTACTCATTTCTTGTAAAGGCTGAGTAAACCTTGCCGGTATTTTTATTATGGGGTTTGAAATAAACACCGAAATAGGAAATCATCTCTGACACCCTCCTCGGTGGGATCGAACCCGAGCTCACGGGGTAGAATGCAAGCACTCTACCAACTGAGCTATCGACCGGACTAATTACGATTTTGTCAATTACAAAAACAAAACACAAAAACATTGCTCCTGTAAAATTTGCTTAATGGTCTATACGGCAAACAAGAACTAAGGCAGCGAAGTAAGGGTGGGTACAACTACTCTGATATGGACCGAAACTTGGCTTTGTGATCCCTAAGGTGAGATGTCCGAAAATGACGAATTCTCTCCATGTAGGAGCGGTGCGTAGTCCAGTGGTAACATTTCTGAATCGAAGGTTGTGGGTTCGAATCCCGGCGGAGCACTAAAAATATAACATTTAAATTTTCAATAATATTTTTTAGTGTTGATCTGTTAACACAGTGAAAGTCCATTTTTATAAATATTTAAAAATATAAATGGTAAAACATTGTTTCAATTCACTTTATTCTTTTTTTTTTTTGCTCGAATATTTTCGCCTAATGAGGCATCTTCAAGAGCAGAATGGTTACAATTATATTTTTATAAAATAATTTTCAAAACAATTTTCAAAACATTTTTTTTTCTCTCCAAAACAAAAAAAAAATTATCTATGAATTTTGCTTCTGTTTTGGAGAGAAAAAAAAATGTTTTGAAAATTGTTTTGAAAATTATTTTATAAAAATATAATTGTAACCATTCTGCTCTTGAAGATGCCTCATTAGGCGAAAATATTCGAGCATAAAAAAAAGAATAAAGCTAATTAAAACAATGTTTTACCATTTATATTTTTAAATATTTATTATTTAAATTTTTTGCTTGAAAATTGATGCTTTGTAGCAATAACTCGTAAAAAGTCCGGTCGATAGCTCAGATGGTAGAATGCTTGCATTCCATGCCGAGAGCAAGGGTTCGATCCCCACCGAGGGTGTCAGAAATGAGTTCCCGTTTCGGTGTCTATTTCAAGCCTAGAATAAATACCGGCAAGGTGTACTCAGCCTTCACAAAAAATTAGAACCAGCCCCCTCGGGAGCTGGGAAACCCCCACTTCAACTGAAGTGGTAAGTACGAATAAGTACGTCCCGAATCGCTACATGCGACCTATTCGGGGATAACGCAGGCAAGAAGTTGCACTATATGTGTAGCTTAATTGCGTTATATAGGAACATACTTAGTGTTTTTTTACACGGATATATCTTGCACGGTTTGTCTATTTTTTTATCTACCTGAGTCAGAAGTCTAGTAACGTAATCCATAGTCAATCTGTCCGGTAATCCATAGTCAATCTGTCCGGTAATCCATAGTCAATCTGTCCGGTAATCCATAGTCAATCTGTCCGGTAATTCATAGTCCAACCGGGTAGAATTCGTTGTGTCTGAAAAGATTATAATCGTCATACATCGAAAACTCAGCTGCACATAAAGTGCAACATCCCACATTGTTGTTGTGTTGTATGAGGCGTGAGGAACCTATTTATTTTAACAGGTAGAAGGGCCGACATTGCGCCAACCACTCGAGTTTTCTAGCACCCAAAGAGACTGGTTCTCAATGCTTGTGAAGGCTGCTTTAACTATTTTTTTTATAATAAAAAGTATTAAGAATTTAAATTATTCACATAATTTTTGATTAAAATTTACAAATCGTTTTTTTTACGTTTCCCAGCCAGCAGATTTTCGCGGGAAAATTAAGGAGACCGCCTCGCTTGATTTCTCGCGCCTAAATAGCCGGAAAATTAACCTCAACCAAGTTACGGCCGATTCACTGGCGGGACGGAAACCGTACAGCTTATTTCGTTCCGGGGAAAATGAAGAAAAATCATTTTCACCCAATCTTCGTTTTACCGCAAAATCTGCAAAACGATTTGTTTCATTATTTTTTTCATGCAATCATTCATTCAGTTCGGTCGATAGCTAAGTTAATAATAATAATAACGCAACTCGACTAACGCAACTTAGCTACACATATAGTGTAACTTCTTGCCTGCGTTATCCCCGAAGGGTCGCATGTGGCGATTCGGGACCTATTTATTTTTAAGGGTAAGGGGGCCGGCATCACACTAACCAATTTCAGTTGAAGTTGGGGTTTCCCAGCTCCCGGGGGGGCTGGTTCTTATTTCTTGTAAAGGCTGAGTAAACCTTGAGATCGAAACCTTGATCTCGGGATGGAATGCAAGCATTCTACCAATTGAGCTATCGACCTTTTTACGAGCTTGGTCGTCGTTGCTATAAAGCGCCAATTCTCAATTATATGTAATAATAAAGTTAATAATTATTATATTTTGTTGATTTATTTGGTGAGCGCTGTTTTTGTGTTAATCACGCCTCAAGAGCCCTCTGCCACCTTTGTCGTCGCCATAGAAAGCGTCAATTCTCTAGCAAGACTCAGTTGAAGTAACGCTGGATGAACCTTTGGTAGTTGAACCAGTTGGTAGAGTTCTTGCATTACATGCTGAGAACTCGGGTTCGAATTCCTTAGAAATAGTAAGAATGCCAAAATAAAATACCGGCAAGGTTTACTCAGCCTTCACAAGAAATGATTACCGGTCCCCTCGGGAGCTGGGAAACCCGCACATCAACTGAAGTGGTAGGCACATGACCGCCCCCTTACCATACAGCAACTGGATTTCGCAGAATAATTGACGCTTTTAAAAGTAATGACCATGCTCTCACAGGGCTCTTGAGGTGCGTTTCACACAAAAAAGCATTCACCAAAACTCAACGCAACTAAGCTACACATATAGTGTAACTTCTTGCCGCGTTATCCCCGAAGGGATCGCATGTGGCGAGTTGAACCTATTTATTTTTACAGGTAAGGGGGCTCGCCTTACGCCAACCACTTCAGTTGAAGTGGGAGTTTCCCAGCTCTCGACTCATTTCTTGTGAAGGCTGCGTAAACCTTGTCGGTATTTTATTTTGGGGTTTGAAATAAACACCGAAATGGAAAATCATTTCTGACACCCTCGGTGGGATTCGAACTCGAGCTCACGGGGTGGAATGCAAGCACTCTACGAACTGAGCTGTCGACACCAAATAAACCATATAAATATTTTTTATCCTAGAAGTATGAAGAAAAGAAAATGGCACACATATAATTCAATTTAAAAGCAATAACCATAGAGAATAAAGCTGGAGAGACATAACTCGATTTGCGATATTGAATATAACAAGAAAAATAAAATAAAATAAAACGAAACAGTGACATCTGTGATCTGGTGTTGAAAGTAACTTAACACCCTGAAGGCAGTGGCTGCCAAACTGAGGATTACGATACAAATAGTACCGTAAAAATTGTAACGTGTGCCGCGACTGAATCTATGCAATCTAATCTAAGTTGCAAAGATATGTCACATTGGGGACTCACATTATATGACACGTATAAATTCGCCATGAGGACCTAAAATATAAAAATCCAAATCTCAAATGAACATACACCCTGCATTTCTTGCCGACCTTTCCTGGAACAGGGGTGACAATGGCAAAGTGAAACATTTTCTACAGCATGGGTGGACAGCCGCATACCAACCTATAAGTCAAGGAATGTTTCAATTTTCATTTTTCTGAGTAAGAAAGAGTGTACTTGAATTTTGCTCTTTCTAGTGTAGTCTCCGGTTTTATGTGAGTGTGGCTGAAGGAGTCACAGGACGTGACGCTCATTCAAAGTTATATTTTTTTCTAAGGCATACAACCACTAGAACATCGAGGTCACACTATTTTGCAGAGAAACTTTTTAGAACCGAGTTTTTCCTATTTATTTTCACACATTAAGAGGCAGCCTTACACCAATTTCCCGATTGAAAGTGAGGGAAGCTTATAGGTTAGTATGAGATTGCAACCATCCATACTACGAGTATAAAAAAAAAAAAAACAATAATAAAGATTTTGAGTTAGGGTCATTGAATATGGTCAGTAAGGTCAATGTGAGATAAGGTCAGCCAGACTTTCAGAGATTATGTTTATTTGAGGTCTGTATTCTAGTGGTTAACGGCTACGGACTCGTAATCCAAATTCTGTGAGTTTGATCCCCGGCGGACCTCAGCAAATTTATCATTTATCTATAATCTATAATAATCTATAATCTAAGTTGCAAGGATATATTCATTCAAAGCTCTCAGATGTATGCCCACAAACAAACACGTGTAGTTCGCGCTTACAAATGCTGATTGTGTACTTACAAATAAAATCCAAACTCAAATGAACATAAGCCCTGCTACTCTTGCCGATATTCCCTGAAACAGGGGTGACATTGGCAAATGCATACTTTCAAATATAGGTATTCTTTGTTGGGTTGAAAAAATTATAAGCCTTTACCAAAAACCGATCACTAAAGGTAGATCCAGCGTTACAGCAACTGGGTTTTTCTTGAGAATTGGCGCTTTTTTTAGTGATGACCAAGCCCGCAGAGGGCTCTTGAGGTGTGATTCACGCGAAAACAGCACACACCGATATAAATGTTCCTTGAATTATAGGTTGGTATGCGGCTGACCACCCATACTGTAAAAAATTGGTTCACTTTGCCAATGTCACCCCTGTTTCAGGGAAGGACGGCAAGAGTTGCAAGGCTCATGTTCATTTGAGATTGGGTTTTTATATTGTAGGTCCACATGCGGCATGTCTTAGCGCGAAATTATACATATCTGCTTGTGGGAATGCATTTAATATAAATCTTAAATGATATATATCTTTGCAGCTTAGATTAGATTAGATTAGATTAGACTTCCTTTCAATGTCTCAAAACAAAGCAAACGCAAGGCACAACACAACAACACGCAGCTAACAGCCCTGCTACACCAACACATCTGCAGAACTACAATAAGTTTCATAGACCCCTGAAATCTAAGGAGTCTCCGGTGAAGGATTCCTTTTAAAAAAAAATCATCCTAATATTCTTATTTCTGTGGAGTAAAAGGTTGGCCGTCACTGGCTTAAGGTGTGCAATATTTCTAGCTCCGGGCTCACATTTATCTAAAATTTGATTTTAAGGCAATAAAAGCCATCCATACCTCAGTAGGGAGGGATGAAACGCAGGGTCTTAGATACTCGTATCAGTTACTTTTTTTTTTAACCTCAAATGAACATAAGCCCTGCAATTTTTACCGACCTTCCCCGAATCAGGGGTGAAATTGACAAAGTGAAACATTCTTGTACAGAATCTATAAGTCAAGGAATACAAAAAATAAATACCATTTTGTTATATAAAAAAAACAACTGCCGGTCCGTAGTCCAGTGGCAACACTTAGGGCTCGTAAATGTAAATGGAAGATTGTGGGTTCGAATCCCGGCGGAGCACAAAAAATAAACCATTTATATTATGTATCTTCATATATGCGCTTCGCTGCGTTGAAAAATGAATAAAACCTTTACCTGAAAGACCGGTCACTAAAGGTCCATCCAGCCATAGCGCTTTGTGGCGACACAAATGAACATAAACGGTGCAACTTTTGCCAACCTTCCCTGAAACAGAGGTGACATTGGCAAAGTGAATATTTTTCAAAATATGGGTGGTCAAACTCATACCAACCTATAAGTCAACGAATACAAATTAGAAATAACATTCAGGTTTAAACAGTTAAATAAACTCTTTAAAAAGAAATCTATACAAAAAAGTAAATAGGTCTAATCTAATCTAATCTAGTCTAAGCTGCAAAGATATTTATCATTTAAGATTTATATTAAATGCATTCCCACAAGCAGACATGTATAATTTCGCGCTAACACATGCCGCATGTGGACCTACAATATAAAAACCCAATCTCTAATGAACATAAGCCCTGCAACTCTTGCCGTCCTTCCCTGAAACAGGGGTGACATTGGCAAAGTGAACCATTTTTTACAGTATGGGTGGTCAGCCGCATACCAACCTATAAGTCAAGGAGGAACCTACAGAAAACAAAACATAGGATTATAAATAAATATGCCGCCAACATTACACATTTATATTTCTGCTATTTCTTCCTGTCCTTACATATTTTTTTCATTTCATCGAGAGTCATAACCTTTTTTTCTTTATAGTATTTTTCATATATTTTTTTTGTATGAGAGTACCTACTTATCGAATATTTTTTCTTTGGCACAGCCCTGTCAAAAGGCTCCACCTTTATCTGCGTCGCCTTAGGGTTATAATTCAATTTTTCGTGCAATTTATTTAAGGGTTGGCACACGAATTTCCCAAAGCCATTTTCATCTGATAATATTAATAATGGAATTTTTTATCCACGCAGAAATCCAATATGGAAAAGAGGACATTTCCAAAATTGATTTCATATTTTCTGTAAAAAATATTTTATTTATTTTTTGCCTACATCAAAAAGAAGATATTTCAAATGCGAGAACTTTAAAACGACAAGTCTAATCTAACACCTCTTCTCATATTTTTCTCTTCCTCTACCACGACATCCATCTATTCTTGCAACATATACTTTCTTCGTCAGTCTTTCATCATTCATTCTCTCCATATGCCCAAACCATCTAAGCATACTTCTCTTAATCTTCACTTCCTCACTTTCTCTTGCACCACATTCTTCTCTTACAAAATCATTCCTCACCCTATCACTCCGTTTTTTCCCAATCATACTTCTAAGAAAGTCCATTTCAACAGTATGGACTTTAAAAAAATATATATTAAAATTAGGCTGATTTATTTGGTGAGCGCTGTTTTTGTGTGTATCACACCTCAAGAGCCCTCTGCGAGCTTGGTCGTCGCTGTAGAAAGCGCCAATTCTCAAGCAAGACCCAGTTGTTGTAAGGCTGGATGGACCTTTTGATGACCGGTCTTTGGTAAAGGTTTATGAATTTTTCAACCCAGCGAAGAGCAAATTTGACAATATAAATGGTATATTTTTTGTGCTCCGCCGGGATTCGAACCCACGACCTTCCAGTTACGAGTCCGAAGTGTTACCACCTGGACTACGGACCTGTCAACTTGACTAATTTCACTTTCATTCCCCGTCCAGGCTTCACTTCCATACATCAAGTAATTAATTTATTAAGAATAATTCTTTCAAATGCTAACAAACCCTTATTTCTTATTAATTCAAGTGGTATATTATTAATTATGAAGTTTATTTGCTTCTCTACGTTGATTACCTTTTTGAAGTTTTGGATCACAAAGTGAAGTTTATTTTCATAGAATTCTGTTCAACATTTTGAAAAACACTATTATATTCACTGCTTATTAGAAATGTACTTAGTTTAATTAAATATCTAGACATGTCTGCAAAGTTAATTTCAGTAATTTTAATTGTTAAATTATTTATTAAGTTACTTTTAATTAAATGTCGACGCTATGGCCGCAAGACTGATCTTCGGGATGTCCAAATTCTCTCACATCACTCCGCTGTTGAAAGAACTACATTGGCTTCGTTTTCCTGAGAGGGTGGTCTACCGTGTGTGTTTGATGGTATTTAAAGCCCTAAATGGTTTGGCTCCATCATACATATCTGGCAGACATGTTTCCCCCGTTGAGGTGAGTGTGAGGGGGCGGACACTTAGGTCAGCGGGGTGTCGAGCTGTCAGATTGATGCAACCTCGCCGTCAAATACGCACGAATTTTGGGGATCGCGCTTTCCGGTTTGCGGGGCCAATGGAGTGGAACAGACTGCCACCCGGAGTGAGGGTTTCGGAATCTGTTGGCATTTTTAAGGGAGCACTGAAACGGCACCTTTATAAAATATCTCATTCATAATTAGGAGGGCCCTTGAGGTGTGACACACACAAAAACGGCGCTCTTTGGTCTAATCTAATCTAATCTAATCTAAGTTGCAAAGATATGTTACATTGGAGATTCACATTACATGCATTCTCACAACCAGACACGTACAAGTTCGCGCTTGCACATGCCTCATGTGAACCTACAACATAAAAACCAAATCTCAAATGGACATACACCCTGCAACTCTTGCCGTCCTTCCCTGAGACAGGGGTGACATTGGCAAAGTGAACCATTTTTACAGCATGGGTGGTCAGCCGCATACCAACCTATAAGTCAAGGAACACACACACACGACAAATTACATTTTATCATTTAAAATCATTTAAAAAATTAAATAAATAAATTATCCTCATATATATATATGGTCAGGAGGAAAGGGTGGTGGTACTCGAATTAACGTTTTTTGAAATGAGCGCAAGTTCGAGTCCCGTTGTGTCATATTGACGATAGCTTTGACCCTGGTTCAACAGATTTATTTATGCTTTATTAATGATTCAGCAAAAATAAAATAAATGTGCATTCCAAATCGATGATATTAATACTTGTTTTAGGCCAGGCAAAAGGAGGTTGGTGAATTGCATTCCACTTCGCGAATTTATTATTAAAGTAAAAACTTCTGGAATGTTTTTGGTTGCAAAGTAGGTACTATGATAACATGTGTGTCGTTTGCATGCCGAGTAAAAACCATTAAAAAACATTCCGACTTCATCTCAATTGTAAAACATTCAATGTTTAATTATAAAAGGTCGAATTTGTCAACGTTTCGTCGGAGTTGTATCCAACAACATGAGAGTTGTTAAAAATCTTATTTAAATAACCATATTATAATTATAACAATATCTTAACACCTAAGAGGAAAATATCTTCTCTCGGTGTCACTTCTATCGAAGATCGGCTATCATCATGGCTATTTTGACTTGGATGCTGCGGCTCAAAACAGGGACTTGGTACTTTTGTTGAATCATTGTCACTGATTTTTCAGCCACGAGGTCCTTCGGCGTCCCTGAGATCTTCTCCCCTCAATCTTACCCGGAGTGATAAGATGAAGGAGACGGTACTTCTCTTTCTCAAAATGTGACCGAAGTACATCAGCTTTCTCTGTTTAATGGTTGGCAGAAGTTATTTTGTTGTAGGTACGTCCTCGACGAAATTATATTAAATATTTTTTCGAAAAAAGTACATTCTAATTTCGTATGCACTTTGTTATTTTGGACTTTAAAAATGTCCTGCGTGTTTCCATAGTAACGATAAACACGGCTTTTAACAGAGATGAAGGCATAAATTGTTAATAGTACCGCCTCTCTACGGAAGTGAATGCTTTTACGTTAAAACTATGACTTTGTCAGGCGCGCTTTTAGCCTGTGTTTCAGAGCAATCCATTCATTTGCTAACCATCATTCACGCGTGTCACTCTTGCATGTCATTTATTTTGAGCATCACTTTTGTAAACACTTATAAAAACCAGTCTTCACAACTTCGCTGCGTCAGTTGTGACATATCCCTGGGCTTATGTTTTGACGCTGGCCATTCATGCTGTAAAAAAAATATTCACTTGCCAATGTCACCCCTGATTCAAGGAAGGTCGGCAAATGTTGCAAGTTTTATATTCACATGAGGTTTGGTTTTAATTTGTAAGTACACATTCAGCATTTGAAAGCGCGAACGTACACGTGTATGTCTGTGGGCATGCATTTAATACGAGTCTTAAATGTCAACATATCTTCGCAACTTAGATTATAGATAAGAAAAAGATTTAGTACAAAAATTACGTTGTTTATTATTTATTTTTTAGCCATTGCATAATATACTTTGTTTTCTGACATATTTTAACTGTCACTGCTTGTAGGTTGGTATATAGCTGACCACGTATACTTTAAAAAATGGTTCAAATAGCCAATGCCACCCCTATTTCAGGGAAAGTCGGCAAGAGTTACAGGGTTTATGTTCATTTGAAGCCTAGATTTTCATTTATAAGTACACATGCAGCATTACTTAGTGCGAACTTACACGTGTATGTTTGTGTGCGTGCATTTAATAAGAAATTTAAATATTAATATATCTTTTCAACTTAGATAATAGATTATGGACTGCTTCACGGAAGTATTTCATGCATAAATGACCGTCTATCGTGGGCACTAGTTCAGTTATTCTAGGGCGTATGTTGGGATGGCATGTCCATACACTTTGTAGGTACTACGTGTATGGTTCGGTCGCCCGACAAAGAGACCATACGTTCCACGGTGGCTTGTAATGGACAACCCTTTTCATACCAATTAATATATATTTAGAAATAAAAAATGGCACTCTAAAATATGATTACGAATATGAGTAGTTGTGTTTATCTGTGTTAGTGTAATAATGAGTCTCTAGCCTAGAAATAAAATACACTTAGGAATATAATTTGTGTTTGATAATAATTTTTATTTGTTTGAGATTTGTTGAATCGAATGTTTTGGCAAAATCTAGCAAGTAGCGATTCTCGATGTTTCGAGAATGATCTTTATTTTTTGTATAAATTACAGACCAAAATCTTAAGTAGCTTCAGAAATCAACCAAAGTTATACGATAGTGTTCAAATGTAGCTCTGAACCGAAAGTGATAAAATCAATTGTGCGAAATAAATAAACAGCCGTTTTAAATCAATAGGACTGGTGTTAAAACATTACAATATTTTAGTCCTATAAGCTAAGTAAGCTATGCATATAGAGCAACTTCTTCCGCGTAGTCTCTGAAGTGGGCATTTTATGTGTTGAACCTATTTATTTTTACGCTGGCAAGCCTAACGCCAACCTCTTTACTTGAAGTGGAGTTTTCACAGTTCCCGAGGGAGATGGTTCTCATTTCTTCAGAAGGCTGAGTAAAACTTGCCAGTAGGTACATTCCCTTTAAGGTTTGCAACAAAAACAAAAAGGGTAATTTTTTCACCCTTCGTAGGGATCGAACCAAGCTGGTCGATAGTTCAGTTGGTGGAATGCTTGCATTCCATGTTAAAAGCTAGGGTTCAATTCCTATTAAATGTGTCAGAGATGATTTCCCGTTTCGGTGTTTATTTCAAAGCCAAAAATTAATACCGGAAAAGTTTAATCAGCCTTCACAAGAAACGAGAACCTGCCACCTCGAGAGCTGGGAAACCCATACTTCAAGATAAGTGGATGGCGGAAGGCAGCCCCCCTTACTTGTAAAAATAAATACGTAGGTTGCACACGGCGCATGTGACTCCTTTGGGAAAAACACTGTAAGAAGTAACACCATATATGCAGGGAAATGATTGACGTAAAGCTCACACACCACATGCAACTCCTAAAGGGACAACGCGGTAAGACGTGGCACTATACGTGCAGCTTAGTGGAGTTTCTTAACACTGTTATTAGAATTTTTCATTCATATTTTAAATTAAAAAATTTCAAAATGGTTAACAATGAAAACTGTTAACTTTTCGAAAAGCCCTTATCTCCCCGTCACTGCAAAGCTCAACTCCAAAAGCCGGTCGGTCGGTCGGAGCTTTGGCAAAGTATGAATATTCACATTCACCTGCCACGCTCGATTATAATGCAACCTATTTATTTAGTCACATATCATAGCGACACAGCTTTTACAGCTGCTGGAATATTTAGTATGCTTTAGAATTACCACACATAGTATAACACATTGTATCAATACCCCGTTGAATATTCATCGCGAGAATCGAAAAATTCATGAAAGATTCAATTGCACACCTAGTGAGTTATGAAGTTGCAATATTTTTATTTTTATTTTTATTTATTTTATTAACGGACATGATAGTCATGACATGATAGTTTCCTTGACTTATAGGTTGGTATGAGGCTGACCACCCATACTGTAAAAAATGGTTCACTTTGCCAATGTCACCCCTGTTTCAGGGAAGGTCGGCAAAAGTTGTGGGGCTTATGTTCATTTGAGGTTTGGATTTTATTTGTAAGTACACATTCAGCATTTGTAAGCGCGAACTACACTTGTTGGTTTGTGGGCATACATCTGAGAGCTTAAAATGAATATATCCTTGCAACTTAGATTATAGATTATTATTATAGTCCAATTACATAATTTTATGATTTTGATTTTGATATTGATTTTATTCACATTTTTTAAATACATTGATTCAAAAGGAGTCAAAATTGACGTATACGCAACGCAACTAAGCTACACATATCGCACGTTTAATAACAAAGAGCAATAACTCAAAAAACATGAATGTTGGGAAATCACGTTTGAAGTTCAGACAACCAATACAACTTCTATGGGATGAAAAAGGCGGCCGATGTTTTATCTCGGTCATATTCGTCCAAATTAAACGGCTGTCACATTCTACATATTCTTCTCGCATTGTTCTTTTCGTTTTATTACAAAATCTCGATTTTCCCAATTTTCGAGTTATTTCTCTTTATTCTTAAACGTGCGAATTATAGTCTAACTTCTTGCCGCGTCATCCTCGAAGGGTTTCGCATGTGGCGCGTGGAACCTAATTATTTTTAAAGGTACTCGTAAAGGGTCCGACCTTACGCCAACCACTTCAGTTGAAGTGAGGGTTTTCCAACTGCCAAGGGGGCTGAAACTCATTTCTTGTGAAGGCTAAGTAAACCTAGGCGGTATTTTTATTTTGAGTTTTGAAATAAACACCGAAACGGTAAATCATTTCGGACACCTTCGGTGGGATTCGAACACAAGGTCTCGCTATGGAATGTAAGCACTTAAAAAACTAAGTTATTGACCCGACAATAAATGAGGACATTTTCTTTTAGATCTGCTGATCTCCAATCTGCAGAGAGAAATTAAATTTGGAAGCTTCTTCCGACTCCATTAACACATTACTGTTACGAATGTATAGGTTCAGCCTGCGTGCTTTTGTGAGTGTGTGTAGACGTGATTGTTTGACACATTGAACTATTGACACATTGAACTATTGTTCCTTGACTTATAGGTTGGTATGCGGCTGACCACCCATGCTGTAAAAATGGTTCACTTTGCCAGTGTCACCCCTGTCTCAGGGAAGGACGGCAAGAGTTGCAGGGTGTATGTCCATTTGAGATTTGGTTTTTATGTTGTAGGTTCACATGAGGCATGTGCAAGCGCGAACTTGTACGTGTCTGGTTGTGAGAATGCATGTAATGTGAATCTCCAATGTAACATATCCTTGCACCTTAGATTAGATTAGATTAGATACTTCTAGTACTCTCTGGAAATATCTATTCTAGAGGCGCCTATTCAATTCAGGAACACGCGAGAATAGGTCTCGGTCGCAAATATAAATAGGCTGCATTTCTGTGAAGCAGGCAGTGATCGTCAACGCTCAAGCCGCGAAACCGACAAAGACAGAAGTTGCACAGTGAACCATATTATGTAATCAACTTGTTATTAAAAAAACAAATACTGTGAAATATATTATATAACCGAGATTTAATTAAAAATGAACCCGAGATATAATCATAATGTTGTCTTTTTAGTTTTCAAATAGTCTTTAAATTAAAAAACCTGGTCTTCTTTACAGGATATTTATTTTAACACTTAGATTTATTTAAAATTATATTTATTTTTAACAATTCACATTTATGGTTTAGCAATATACATTGATTTCACAGTTGGTTCACTAACACTGTCTTTCTTGTTCAAAAACAGAGCATCGTATGTAGACTGACTGATGCAAGCCGCTTGCAGCCCTTTATACTCCAAAGATAGTAGTTACTAGAAGCCAATTTTGCTGGAACCTTCCAGAACATAAAGCTTCCAGTGCATAAATTTTAATAAATATTTACCCTAGGTACTTATAATAAATAATCCTACTCTTATCAGCTTTAAATGTTATATCTACCTACCTAAAAAAAAACACAACTAAGCTACACATATAGTGTAACTTCTTGCCTGCGTTATCCCCGAAGGGGTCGCATGTGGCGCTTCGGGACCTATTTATTTTTACAGGTAAGGGGGCCAGCCTCACACCAACCACTTTCAGTTGAAGTGGGGGATTTCCCAGCTCCCGGGGGGGCTGGTTCTCATTTCTTGTGAAGGCTGAGTAAACCTTTGAGATCAAACCCTTGCTCTCGGCATGGAATGCAAGCATTCTACCAATTGAGCTATCGACCTTTTTACGAGCTTGATCGTCGTCGCTACAAAGCGCCAATTCTCAAGCAAGACCCAGTTGCTGTAAGGCTGGATGGACCTTTGGTGACCCGTCATTGGTAAAGGTTTTATGAATTTTTCAACCCGGCGAAAAGCAAATTTGAAAATATAGATGGCATATTTTTTGTACTCCGCCGGGAATCGAACCCACAACCTTCCCATTCAGAGTCCGCAGTGTTACTATTGAGCTACGGACCGGTCTTATTTATATTTATATTTATTTGCTATTTACATAACAATAAAAATACGTAAGCATTCAGACAGGACAGTATTTTTAAGCGTCGTGTTTTTGTTTTACGTATTTATCTTTGTTATTTGCTGTGGGGAGGTGTTGTTTTTATCTAGTCAGCGACTTCATATCCGGTCTGAGAGAGGACCGGAAGTGCGCGCGACCGGATATTGAAGAGCTGGCGGTGGAGACGCAAGGAAACTGAGGGAAGCTGGTGGATGGAGGTAAAGACGACCTGAGGGGATGGTAAAAAGGTAAACTGTAATAGGATTACGAACAACTTGAAAAGACGTTAGAGAGATGTATTTACATATCGTAGTTTCTTTTTGTATTCTTTGACTTATAGGTTGGTATGAAGCTGACCCCCCATACAGTAAAAATTGGTTCACTTTGCCAATGTCACCCCTGTTTCAAGGAAGGTCGGCTAAAGTTGCAGGGCTTATGTTCATTTGAGGTTTGGTTTTAATTTGTAAATACACATTCAGCATTTTTAGCGCGAACATACACGTGTCTGTTTGTGGGCGAGCATTTGATATGAGTTTTGAATGTTAATAAATCTCTGCAACATAGATTATAGATTGTAGTAGTGATGTCGGCACGTGAATTGGCAAAGACAAAATTGTGTTGTCATCCGGCCGAGTTGCTAGGGTAAAGGCATAAAAATATGTTTTATTGGATGCTAAGAACGGCAGTGTTATACCATCCCCCCAGTGCTTGTTCGTTATATCTACCATTTGATTCAAAGATGTCGTTTCAATGAAATTGTCTTAACATTCACATTCTACACAATGTAAGGTGAGAGATGTTTTACATATTTAAAAAAAATCAATTTCCAGTTTTCATAAGACACATTGGTCCAGTACACATACAAACATTGCTCGTGTGAAATTACCTCCGACTGAGATAAGGCCAACAAGCTCGAAAGGGACGAATAACAAGAATGACGTTTGCTCGCCGAGAAAAAAGCTCCAAATTCAAAGAATTCCCGCGCCCTGAGAGACGATGGCGACGAAAGCTAGCCGGACGTGGGTATCCTAGGTAAAGCCGGAGGTACATCTGTAAATTTAAACGGAACACCGTCGTTTATTTTAATAGTCGGAAGCATTAACCATTTATCATACTAAAGTTTTGTGAAAAACACTATTGCGGATAAACTCAATTTTTTTTTCCCAATATTAGGTAAGTACATATTGTTTTTTTTTCTTTCGTTTTTTTACAAAGATTTGTGAAGAGGAATGCAATTCAGCAACCAATTCTGCCTGGCCAGAAACAGGTATTAATATCATCATCAATTAATAATTTTTTAAAAATTCAAATGGATAAAAACAGAGTTTTAATTCACTTATTTATTTCTTTTTTTGTGCTTGAACATTTTCGCCTAATGAGGCATCTTCAGGAGTAGAATGATCAATTAATAATTCGTTCTTGTTTATTTTAATGAATTATTAATTAATAATTACCCAATGACATCTGTTGATCCAGGGTCAAAGTTATGGTTAAATGACCCAAGCGGGGATCGAACCAACGTTATACTATTCCGAAT